>PDHQ01000100.1:0-107630 GCA_003339415.1 Ophiocordyceps camponoti-saundersi (nom. inval.)
AAAGGTTATATATTTAGTTATGAAAGATTAATGAATTAGATTTGTGAGTGGAGTTATTCTAGCTAACGCTTCACTTGATGTTACATTCCACGATACAATATTTATTGTTTTATTTATATTTAGCTGCTCTCGCTCTCCCTCTGGGAGCTGCTCTAGGGGACTCGTCCCCTCTAGGAATTTCCTCGGTACTATTAGTACCGATAAAATTCGGTTTTATATATGAATAAAACCCTCTAGAGTTGCGGGGCTCCGACTAAAATTCCCGCACTCTAGCTCTAGGGGACTCGTCCCTAATCCCCCCAGCCTTATTTTTCTATCCATAGGGGACTACGAGTCCCGAAAAATATGCTGGGATAAGGTGAGGAATAAAATTCTGCCCTATAGCTCTAGGGTTTTTATAAAACTCTATTATGAATTTTTTAGGTTTATCTTGATAAAACCGTATTTTGTCGGCATATTTTCCAGCTACGCTGGAAAATCAGCCGACAAAATGCTAGAAAAAAAATTCGAATTTTTTATAAAAAAATTCATAAAAACCGTATTTTCACATAATTTTATATCTAAGATATCTCTATTTCCTGTTATATATAGAAGGGGCATAATCGCACATTTTGCTTACTTTTTTTTAAAAAAAAAGTTACTTTTTTTATTACATATAAAAAGTTATAGAGATAGACCTATCTCTATAAGCAAAATACATATATATAATAGAAAATGTAGGGATCTACCTATTAGCAGCTCTAGCTCTACTGCTACTACTAGATATAAAATCTGTAGCTATGCTACTGGTCAGAGCTATAAAAATACCTCTAGCTATATAGGATTAATGCCCGTGGCAGCGTCGTCTTCAGAAGAGAGCTGCTGCGCTATAGACCGTGAGGAATTTATAAAAAGGTTTTGAGTAGGATTGATGGACGGAGATTGTGGTAGTATTCAAGTAAACCAATGGCGTAAACGATCATTGCAATACAGACTGGTTATAAAATTATCTAATACTAAATCTAATTATAACATGTTGATTAGAATTGCTAAGGTAATAGGTGGTAGGGTAAGTGGGCAACGTCGATCACATGGTGGGAATAATATTCTAGCCTGCGGAGAAATCCCTAGATCAACAGGAAAATATCTTTTTTGAGATGTGAATAATAAGCAAGAAGTAGAAAAAATTATAAAAATCTATGATATTTATCCCCCTTTAACCTCAAAAAAAACCTGTCAACTGGCATTCCTTAAAACTTGTTTAATCAATACCTCGGTAAATACCTATTTATCGAATAGAAATTTTAAGTATGATAAACAATTAACTATTATAAATAATAATATTAATTTAAATATACCTTATTATTTTGAAGCATGATTAACAGGATTTATAGAAGGCCAGGGTTGTTTTTCAATAAGAAAATCAAATAACCATTCTTTTTCAATAGGACATAATGAAGATTTTTACTTGTTAGATGCTATAAAGCGATATTTTAAAGTAACAAGTAAAATTAGGACAAAATCTCCGCGACGGAGCCTCAGGGAATTAAGTTCCCTGAGGCTCCGTCGCAGTCACAGGGGGACTACGTCGCCAGCTCTGTCGCCGGCAGCAGCTCTACTGTGTGGTAGAGGAATTTTCAGCTCTAGCTCTGGGGATTTTATCCATGCAAATTTTCCCAGCTATGCTGGAAAAATACCGCTAGAAAATCCGAGTTTCGATTTTAGGGAATTCTATTCCCCCAAAACTCCTAGAGGGGGCGAGCCCCCTAGAGCTGCTGCTGGAGCACACAAAAAATTTTATTTTTTAGAAATATATAAGAAAGAATTATTATTAAAAATAATAAGCCATTGTACAGATTATCCCTTATTAGGTGAAAAATCCGAGTCATTAAAAAAATTCCATACTAAGCTTTTTATAGTTTAAGTTTTTTTTTGGGGGGGGTTAATTCCAGCAGCAGCTCTCAGAGCAGTAGAGGGTATTTTAGCCTGCGGTAAAATACCCTCTACTAATACTAAAATATATAAATAAATAAATTGTCAATAGGTTTAGCTACCCTGCGCCTAAAGTGTCGTGTTGTCATGCCACCATGAGAATAGCATACTATTTTCGGTAAAACAGAAGCAGAATAGGCTAGCTGTAATTTCTGTCTGTTTTGCTAACGGTGAAGTCTATATTTTTATTGAGAAATTTTTTTTTTTCTAGGGTGGCTACTACTCCAGAAGAAGAGCAGCAGCCACCGCTCTCTGCGCAGTAGGTACCTTCTACAGCTCGCTAGTAGAGCTGCGGGAATAGAATCCCATAGAGCAGCAGCTGCAGCAGGGTTTTATTTACCTATATGAATTTTTTTAGAAAACCTGCCAAAATATCATATCATATCATATCATATCATGTTTGCTTATTTTTCTAGCGGGCCCACCCACTTCTAGTAGAGCGGTACTTCTATAGAGCGGAGAGCGGCATAAAAATTTTTTAGTCCGCCACTTCTAGGGACTAATAGTCCCCTAGAAGACGAAGTGGGCACCGATTTTTAGAGCTGAATATTATTCAGCTCTAAAAATACGCCCCGCTCTCCAAAAATAGCCTAGAAGTGAAGTGGTCCCGCGATATATCGCGCTAGCAAAATAAGAAGTCGCCAAATATGCGGGTAAAAAATACCCTCTGCTACTCTACGTTAAAAAAAAATAAGTAAAAAAGGAGTACTAGATAATACCGTGGAAACCAAAACTAATAAATTATTAATATTTTAATCTTTTTTTAGCTAGTAGGATCCGTAGAGACTAAACGTGGCAATCGAAAGTTTATTAAGTTAAACAATTAGATAAGTTATAGTCCGATCCACTGCGTGAGCAGTGTCATTATCTAAAGTTAGTACAAATTGTACTCATATTATGGTGTATGGTGATACCGAAAAGACTTACTACGTGGTGGCTCAAATGGGCCTCAATAATTTAAATTATTGTGCAATTGACTGTATGCTGAGACCCAAATATAGATATAACTATTCACTGCTAACAATTAATATGGAATTGCAAAATTCAGGGGAAGATGCTGGTGGAAGATGTCTGGGTGTTCTTAGTAGTAAAAATAATAATTATACTATATATAAGAAGAGGAATAGTAGAGCTGCAGCAGCTCTCGCCAACTTACATATAGATTTGCTATCAGCAGAAAACTGTAAAGGATTCTCAGAGGCTATACGTCAATCATTTAATTCGCGTTTGTATAAATTTAAGGTTTTTCATAGTAGGAATAGAGCAGCAGCTGTCGCAGCTGCGGCAGCTGCAGCTCTACGCCGCTCAATCGCTCTAACTCTAACAAGGCGGCACATTTTTATAAGCCAGGGACTCGGGACCATTAGAAATCTTCTCTATCCCTCGTGCGACTTCGCAGCACGACTCCTAGTGCTGCGGAATAATATTCCCTTATCCCTTGTGCAGCGAAGTCTCCCTGCTAGCAAGAAGGATAAGGGATTAGAAGTCGCAGGAGTAAATTGCCGCTGTAATATAATAAAATATAAAAGTAAATGTAAAAGCGCAGAGTCGAGTTATTTCTTGGATAAGAATAACAAGGAGATCGCAACTAACTCTCCCAGGGGAGAGAGCTACCACAGCTCTACTAATTTCTATCGCTGGTTAGCAGGAATAATCGATGGTAAAGGCCTTTTTGATATAAGAAGGGTATCTCCATATTCTGAAAAATTAGTATTAATATCTATTCGAATAAAATTACATAATAGAGATTTAAGAATTTTAAATCGTATTCAAAACACCTTACATATGGGAAGAATAATTACATATAATAATAAAAAATCTTCAACATATATAGTATCTGATGAAATAGATATGAAATATTTAATCCATAAATTAAATGGTATAGTTAGAATTAAGTGCCATAGTTTTAAAATAGCTTGTGCATTATATAAGATAGATTACGTTAATCCAATATTTGAGATTGAAGTTAATGATTCTTATTTTTCCGGGTTAATTGATGCAATCGGTAATATAGTTTTTAATTTTAATAATAACAGAATTGAATGTCATTTACGGATTAAGCATAATCAATATACATCTAAACTATGTTTTGATTATGTAATTCCTTATTGTAAGCCATTTATATATGATTCAATACTTTATTATAATAAAAAACTAGGTACCTTTTCTTATAAATATAAAATTTTAAAATATAAATCCCTTGAGGCTATGTTACGTCTCTATGAGTATTTTATGGAAAATAGGTTATATTCTGATTTTAAGTTTTATAGAGTTAGATTAATAAAACAATTTATAGAGATACGAGATTATAAAAATTCCCATGTTAATAGTAAGCAATATAAAATTTATTCTTATTTTATGATAAAATGAATTAAGTACCAAAATCCTCTATGAACTAAAGCACCTTTTATTGACAAATTGTTAAAAATGAAGAAATAGTCCATAAACTTTAAGAAGCTACTAGTAGTAAGCAATACTTTGACTATGTTAATGATAATTATAATATTAATGTTATTATCATCAGGCGCAGGGACGATTAATCCCCATACAGCTCTAGCCCTAGCTCTAGCTCTCCAGAGAGCTCCTGCCATAGGAAGGGACTCGGGGCTATTAGCCCCGTCCCTTAATAGAAATTCAGGTAGAGCTGGCACATTTTTCGATTTAATAACTCTAGAAAAATTCGCCAGCTCGGGAATTTCATTCCACCCTTTACGGCGGGAATTTTATTCCTGGGAATATTATTCCCGGAGAGCTGCAGCAGCTCTACTACTAGTAGTAGAGCTGCTGCGTAATATTATTACGCAGCTCCAGGAATTTTATTCGGGAATTTTAGTCGGAGCCCCGTCGAAGAGGATAAGAAAGGAGGAGAGCGAGAGCTGCTGTATGGGAATAAGAGGCGGTAAGATAGCAGCTGTCCACCGGGGCAAGAAGTGGGACGGTATCTGGGACTGATACAGGAACTTAATAGGTAAAGCCTCTGCAGCGTGTAGGTGCGCAGCTCTAGAAAATATTTTTATTCCTTGGCTTTATAATTATGTAAAAAAAATAGATCCTTCAATGTTTGTTGCATTAGGTGAAATTTTTCTGTTTATAGGTAAATATAGTAGCGATAACTTATTATTTATCTATCTACATGTGAGTTGTTTAATTGTCGCTATAAATATAAGTTTAATTATTATAACCCATGAATTTATAAGCAACCCTAACTCTACTAAAAATAAATTCTATTTACCCATAAAAATTTTTTTATTGGTTATGCTATTTATATTTTTAATTATAATGTTAATTGTTTTTTGTTATCTAACTCACTATTTAATATGAAATAAGATGTGGCGGTTGTTTGCAAAGCTGCGCGAGATTAATCCCGTACGCAAGCTACTAACTGCCCGGTCAAACCGTGCCAACACTAGCTGGCTGGCTCGGGCTAAAAAAATTTTTAGCCGCAGCACCTCTACTACTGGAGTGGAGCATAATAAACCGCAGCCACCTAAAAAACCTGAAAATGTTAATATACCACCTAGTCATAAAGATGTAAAAAAAAAAGCTTCAGAGATGAAACAAAAACTACTAAAATTACAAAATTCTAAATCTAATAGCAGCAACAGTGCTCCCCCTAAAGACCTAAATAGGGGTTCTATTAGACAGAGTAGGAATTGAGAACACAATATAACTATAGAAAAAAGAAAAGATTTATCTATAAAAGATCAATTAGATAAAGTTAATTTTGAATTAAAAGCTTACAACAATCAGAAAAAAAAATTTAAACAAAGCATAAATAATATAAAAAAAGGTAAAGAAAATTTTTACCCGGATAAATCTAAATACCTCTGAAAAGATTATATAGAAGCAATCAATAGTCTTAAAGCTAATCTTAAATCCATGAGAAATAACTTAAAAAAAGGGGGTAGGTAGAGGGGTACTTCTAGCCATTTGGCGATTCGATTCCTAGAGGGGTGATCGACAGATCTCCTTGCCCCCTATACTATAGAGCAGTTCCAGCTCGGGGATAATATTGCGAGCTATATATAGGGAATCCTATGAATTTTTTTAGCAGTGGCCATTAATAGTCCAGCTTCACTAGGGGGACTAATAGTATACCCTAAATTCAGGCGTTATTTTCCTATTAGCAGCCCAGAGAAGTGGGTAAGTGAAGTGACTGGTAAATTTGGCGTATTTTGTGTTTAAGATAGACATATCTTAAATACAAAATGGCAGCTATGCTATATAGAAAAAAATTCCTAAACCGTATTTGCAGAGCTGGGAATATTATTCAGCTCTACCAAAATGCACGCATACTTCTTATTTTTATCTACGATAAAAATATGCCAAAAATCGATTAGCCTACGAAGTAAGCACGGCAGCACGAGGAATTCTATTCCCGCAGCTCTAGTGGATGGGATGGGGTGGGGGAATAATATTACCGGGGAGAGCTAGCTAGCTAACTAGCTAGCTAGCTAGCTAGCTAGCTAGCTAGCTAGCTGCCTGCCTGCTGCTCTGTGTAAAAAACCATTAATATTCTAACAAGCACTTTCACTATGTATTGAGTATGGGAGCCGTTTTTGCTATGTTTGGGGGATGATATTTTTGAATCCCTAAAATGTTAGGCTTGAATTACGACTTAAATTTTGCTAGATCACAGTTTTGACTTTTATTCATTGGTGTTAATCTTACATTTTTCCCTCAGATGTTGGGGGCCTATATTATAAATTATGTAGTGTAAATGGAAAATATATATTATAGTATAGCATACTTCCTTAAAAACTTGGCAAATTGCTGGAAAGACTAAATTAACAAAATTATTATGTCGTATCAGCAGGTAATCTTTACTAGGACGGCTGACCGTCGTAAAGCCACTTCAACGATCATGCGCTAAGTACCCTTAGGGTAATGATATGATCTTTATAATGTGACTATTAAGCATTTATAATTATGATCTTTATAATGTGACTATTAACCATTTATAATTTATCTAATCAAGATTCCAGGGCTCTGAGCCCTAAAAACAAATTATCTAGTTCTTATAGCTTGAATCTATAGTTACCCAATTTTTCTAGTGCTCTCCGAATTTTTTTATGGAAAAAAATGTGGAGGGCGGGCGTGATTTTTTTTTAGTCGCTTATATATATATATATAAATCTGCCTGCCAGCCGCCTAAAAATTCCTAAACCGTATTTTGTTTTTAGGGCTGGGTATAAAATCCATAGAGCTTAAAATTCCTGCGCGGGAATAAATTCCCGCTAGCGGAGGGGACTCTTAGGGATTTTTTAGGCGACTTCTAGTTTTTATTATAAAAACGTAATTTTATTTATTATGAATTTGGAGGTTTATCCACAGCGCCAGCGCTAGCGCTAGCGCTAGCGCTAGCGCTGCTGCGCAGGATTTTTTCAAAAAAAATCGAATTTTATTCTATGTCTATATAGAATAAAATTAATAAACCGTATTTTGTCGGCATATTTTCCAGCTACGCACAATTTTTTTATATATATATAAAAAAATAAGAAAATAAGCCCAGCCGACAAAATGCTAGAATAAAAATTCGAATTTTTCTGCGCAAGCTAGAAAAATTCATAAATAAAATTAGCCACAGCACAGGAATATTATTCCTATTTTACATATAGAGATAGGTCTATCTCTATATATAAAATACATATATAGAAGATTAAAAAAAAATCGGATTTTTAGGGGGGACGAGTCCCCTAAAAAATTCGGCACTAAGAGTCCCTCCCCTTAAAAGTTTGATCGATAAAGGTAATTCTTATGAAGGTAAATATATAGTTATAAATATAAATTATAATTTTTCACTGCTACTTAGTTATTATAAAGCAACACTTTTTAGGTCTACAGGGGATGCCTAGGAGAATAGGGGACTACCCTGATGCTTTTGCAGGATGAAACCTAATAAGTAGCGTAGGGTCTATTGTAAGCGTAGTTGCTGCATTATTGTTCTTAAATATTGTTTACAAACAATTAATAGAAGGTAAAGTAGCATATAGAAATCCTTGATTAAGATCAGGATTCTATACAGATGCACTACAAGCCAACTTAAACAGATGTTACAATAGTTTAGAGTGGGGATTAACAAGCCCTCCTAAACCTCATGCATTTATTAGTTTACCTGTACAATCATCTCTGTAATAGAAAATTTATTAATAATAATGTCAGCCTTATTATTATTAGCATATGTAACAGTGGTTGAAAGAAAAACCATGGCTAGTATGTAAACAAGATTACTACTACTACTCAGCTCTCAGCTCTCAGCTCTCAGCTCTCAGGGGAGTGGTGAGCGGTGAGCGGTGAGCGGTGATCGGTGATCTTTTTAAAAAGATCTCCTGCCACTACGTAGGCGGGAACATTATTCCCGCAGGAATTTTTAGTTCTTCTAAAAATTCGGTTTTATTAGATAAATAAAACCCTCGGTGTCCCTTGAAATCAGCAGAACCCTAAATTTAACAATTCAGCTTGCCGTAATTTAGTATCCATGGAGCGGATATGGTGCAAGTAACTAAAGTCTCATTAGCTCAATGGTAGAGCCTGATACTTCTAATATTATGATCTTAGTTCGACTCTGAGATGAGATTAGGGATAGCCTCCTCCCTTGTGTTCACGGTAAAAATTTAGAGCTGTGGCTATTTGTGTTTAAACTGTATTATATTGCCGAGGCGGTGTCAGCAACAGGAATAATAGGAATAGGCGGCTTAAGCGGGCGGTCCAGAGGAGAGAGCACCATAAACTCTTTTTTGTAGGAGAAGGGTGATTTGCTAGTTTTTTTTATTTGTCTCCTGCAGCTGTAAGCTCTTAGCTCTCAGTAGTAGAGCTGCTAGCATATTTGCTTATTTTTTATATATATATATATAAAATAAGAAGTCGGAATATTATTAATTTTTTATAGAGCTCTAGTTTTTATTATTATTATAAAAACGTAATTTTAGCCGTTATTTTCCTATTAGCAGCCCAGATAAGTGGGAAAATTAGAGAGAGCAGCTCTCCGCTCTGTGCGGGGGGGGGGGGGGGGACTCAGAGCAGAGCAGAGTCCCGCTATAAAAAATCCGGTTTTTTAGAAAACCTGCCAACCAGCCCCACCCCTTAAATAATAAATAGTCTATTAATTATAAAATATTACTGGCTATTTTTGCATCTATATTATCTAAAGTTTAATCTTATAGTTATTAGTGGCTGTGGCAGCTAGGTTTTATTTAATAGCTGTCAGTTAAGTAGAGGAGTTTATTAGTAGTAGCAATGGTATAGGGGGATTAATCCCGACTTCTTATTTTTTTTTGTGCGTATTTTTAAGCTAGCAGGAAGGCGCTAGAAAAATTTGATATGGTATGCGTGCATTTTTGTAAGGGACCACTTAACTTCTAGGCTATTTAGGGGGGGGGGGGGGGGGGGGGGCGGGGCGGGGGGGGGGGGGGGGGGGGGGGGGGGGGGGGGGGCAGGGAGGGAGAGGATGCCCTATGTGCGCGTACTAAATCATAATTGTATAAGCTAGGCGCTCTGCACTGTACGAATACCGGTGCCTTCAGGGACCCCCGTTGCCTTGCGATTCCTTGCCTTCCATGCGATTCGAGCATCGCCGTATCCGGTTCGCACCGTACTCGTACCGCCCACCCTGAGGAAGCCCTACCGCATGTCGCGCTACCACTGGCCCCCCCCCCCTATCCGCTCACCCCCAGACCAAGCCCTACAGGGGACTGCGGGGGTGGGCATAAGCCCGGCTTGGGTGGTTTGGGGGGAGGGGGGTGTGTGTGGTGAAGAGGGCTTTCCACACTACGGATACCCTTCCCACACACTGGCTGTCATCATCCAATTGTCTCCAGCGAAGCTTTACCCTTTCTCTACGAAGCCCTTTTTTCTCCACCATAGCAGACCAAGGAGAAGGAAAAAAAAAAACTGGTCAGCCCTGGCTCTGCCTGTCTGCCTCTCTCCCCTCTCTCTCTCTGTTATCGACGAAAACTCTAACGGCCTTTTTTACTTACTTGCCTCTTACTTACATGCATACATGCATACCTACATACATACATACTACATACATTCACTGTCAACGCTCCTTGCACTTGCCTACTAGGCTACTACATACATACTACACACTCATGCACCGTTGCTTCCTATTCAGAGCCTTCCACTTGCCTCTCTCTCTTCAACCCTCTTAAGACCCTCCTTTACTTCTCCTCCTCCTTCCCTCCCCCCCTCCCCCCCCCCCCCCCCCCCCCCCCCCCCCCCCCCAAAATCCGCCTCCGCCTCGTCTCCCGTCCAAAAAAAAAAGCGACTCGTAATAAACAACAACAACAACAACAGAGAGAAAGAGAGGGAGAACAAAAACAAGGAGTGGCCGCGTATCATCTCATCTCCTCTCCTCTCCTCTCCTCTCTCCTATAATCTCGTCCACTTCATCGAGCGGCTGAAAAGCAACAAGAAAAAAAGAGAAGCTGGTGCTTGGCCCTTTCCTCACCCCCCTCCCCCCGGCCAGCCAGCTGGAATTGGGTCTCCCTACATACAGACATACATACATACATACATACATACATACGGATTCCGTCTTCTCCTACAGGCCCGAATGAGCAGCAACAAGGATCCTACGTCGTCTTCGTCGGCCTTGGTTTATGGCCAGCTCATCATGCAGAACGTCGTCGTCGCTACTCCGGTTCCCTGGCACTTGGTCGTCGCAACGGCCGCCGCCGCCGCAACGTCTTCTGACCCACCGTCGATGCTGCTGGCAAACGACTACGACGACGACGACGACGATGATGACAAAGACAAACATGGCCGAGACCATCGCCATCCTAGCCCCTCCTCCCTTCAGCATATGCCCAACGAAATCCTCCTCAATATCCTCGGCTTCCTAGACGTCAATGACCTGCTCTCCACATCGAGAGTGAGAGAAACCCTTGCATCCTCGTCTTCGCCCTTTGACCCTTCCCCCCCCCCATCTCTTCCCCTTACGACCAAGTGCCTGACTGACTGATTCTCATCTCTTCCCTCCCAACCCACTTCACCGCTCTCCCCCCCCTTTCTTAAATCCTTCCCCGCAGACGAGTCACCTCTTCCGCAGTCTCTCCACGAGTCCCGTCCTCCAACTCTACCGCCTCCGACGATCTCGCGCCCTCCTCCCGCCCCTGCTGGCCAACCCGGGCCGCCCCTCGCTGGCCGACCTGATGGCCCGCTCCATCTTCCTAACACACACCTCCATCGTCTCCCGCCGCCTAGCCCGATCGCTCGTCTCGATACGACTCTCCCGCCGGCTCGCTGCCCGACCCTCTGCCGAGGCCCTCGTCGAGCGCGCCGTCCTGCCCAAAGAATGCGTCCCCGGCATGTCCCCCGTCCTCGTCTCCCCTGCCATCGTCGCCAGGCGAAAGGCCATCGAAAAGGAGAGGCTCAAGGACGGCCTTCGTCGCTGGATCGCTTCCAAGTGGACCGGCGAGGTCAGGGAGCGGGAGGAGGACGTCAGGAGGTTGGAGGAGAGCCGCGGTGTAGGCCGCGTCTGGCGCCTTACCCGCTTCTGGGAGCGAATTGGCCGAGGGGATCATCTGACTGCCAGGTAGATCCGCCTGCTGCTGCTGCTGACGAGTCATCCACGTCATCTTCGCCATTGTCCGATACGAGCACGACTTACGGAAACTGCAACGAACGCGTACGATCATCACGGTTTTCATCATCCATGATTTCGATTTCTGGAATATATTTTATCCCTCTTCACATGTTTTTTCCCATCTCTTCAGCTCTGGCGACTGTTGCGCGGCCGTGCCAGTAAGTCTTGACGGACGAGGCTGTACTACCATGTGGGTGGCCGATCCGTCTGTTCAATTCCGAACCGCCGTCTGTAGATGGAGGAGGACGAGGTTAGCAACTCCATCACCGTAGGTGTCGTTTGTAGAGGCGGCGCTCATCGTGCATCGTGCATCCTCTCATGAGTTTCGAAACCGGAATCCATCCCAGTCGTCGTAGTCTTCGTCGTCGTCATCATCGTCTTCGTTTTCCTTCCCCGCGCCGTCAACCTCGACCTTATCGTCCTTCATTTCGTTCCCTTGGCCCGGCCCGGACGGTGGCTTTTCTGGGGCGGGATGATCCTGGCTGTGACTGTCGCTCCTCTTCCGCAGAGCCTCCCTCCGATCCTTGAGCCGCTTGACGCGTTCCTCGAGCTCCTGCATATCCTGGAACTCGTCTTCCATGGCTCGCGCCGCCTCCTCGCGCTCCTCCTCCAAGTCAATGTCGACCTTCAACTTGTCCGTCTGTTCGCCAAGGGCCTTGGCGGCAGCCGACTCCTCAGCCGTCATGGCGGGTGCGGAGATGACGGCATCTTCGTGATAAGGCGCGGCTTCGACGGCGACCTCGGCCTCGAACGCCGCCCATTCCGACTCGTCCACCTGCTGAGCGGTCGTAGTCGGCGTTAGGTTGCTTCCGGCCCGACGACGAGAAGGCGGTGGCGCGATGCCTGACGCCGATGAGGAGGGCGTGTCGCGACGGGAGGGCGTCGCTGGTCTAGAGGGGATTTGCAACTCGACGCCTTGCGATGGTGTCGTCGATGTTCGTCTCATCAGACTGGGCGATGCGACGGCAAGCTGTTCCGACGCAGCAGTAGTAGCAGCGCCGCCGCCGCCGCTCTTGACGGACTCGACGGGGCTGACGGCTTCGAGCTTGCTGCGCTTTCTCCTAAGCATATCATCCTCGACCCGCGATTCTCGGCCGTCGTCACCGTCATCGGCTTCGTCCAGGCGTCTCTTCTGAGCGAGAACCGTCGTCGTCGTCGTCGAGTCACCCTCGCTCTTCGATGACAATTCCCGATGGCCCTCGCTCAGTAGGTGTTTCTCCCATAGGCTCTCCGCCTTGACCTGCAGGCGACACAGCGTACAAAGCAGCTTGCCGCCGTCGGTGTAGGCTGCGTACGGGTGCTGGACGCGCCTGGCGGCCCTCTGCTGGCGGAGAAGGGAGCGGGCATCCGCCATGACTGCGGGAATTCGGTCGGAGGACTTTTCGCCGAGGTCAGTGACGAAGGGCCTGAGAAGGAGCGGCGGCGTTACGGCAATTCGACGGGACGGAGAGCGAGGAGGGAAGTCGGAGGTTGTGATGAATCAGTGGTATAGGGGGGGGAAATCAACGGAACCGATGATTAGCCGATTCTGCTGATCTTGTCTTGTATCATTATCACGAGGATGCATCGAAATAGCGTCCAACGACGCCATCAACCATACGCTTCGCGGCGCGCGCCATGGCAGACGCGGAGCCGCACTCGCTGTCCTCGACGTTTCCGAACCCGCCTCCGTTCTGGCAAGATTTCACGCCCGAGAAAGTAAGCCGAGCCGAGGCGCTGCGCAAGACCTCGACTGCCACCGCCGACCTGCCCCCGGATCTCATCCACTTACAACCGCCGCGCGAGCCCAAGGATGGACGCTGGCGGGTTTTCGGGGACCAGTACATGGTATGGGGGCACAATACGGGAGGCAAACACATGATGGAAAAACAGCTGCGCTGACTTAGGGGTAGCTCGATGATAAACTGCCTACGCTGGAGGAGCAGGGCATCGCCAACCTCCAAGCAGGCGGAGCGAGCAACACGCGAGAATCCAAACACTACGACCGAGCGCTGGAGCTAAAATGCATGGCCAAATCTCTCCTCCTCAACTTCCTCGAACTAACGGGCGTTCTATCGCGGAGTCCGGCGCACGCGGAAGCCAAGATGCAAGATCTACGAACGCTCTTCATCAACATGCACCACGTACTTAACGAGTACAGACCGCATCAGGCTCGCGAGTCGGCCATGGAGATGATGCAGGATCACCTTGATCGGACCCGTGCTGAGACGCTGGCTATTCGTACGCAGATTGATAAGACGAGGAGTGTGCTGGAGGGGTTGGGGAGCTTGGCTGTTGTTGAGCCGGCTTTGGGCGCTGGTGTGGATCGGGGGGTTGGCGATGAGGTTGAGGCGCTTGCTTTGTTGGAGGAGGAGAGGGATCGTGGTGTTTGGGCTGCGGTTGATGTGGTGATTGCGTGAGTGTCTTTTCCCTTTCGTGCGATACAGAGCCTGATGGATGATGGTTGACTGATGCCTCTTACGTACAGGTAACGCATTCCCGCCGATCAATCAGTATCCCATATAATTACCGACAGACGAAGACAGAAAACTCCAGACGATAAAATCCCCGAACATCTCTTTCCCCCCCCCTCAAAAAGAATCATCACATGATGACGCAAGGTATGGGAATACAACAGCATTCAAAGTCTCCGCAATCGATGCACCGCGTCTTCTCCGTAACGGGCTTGACGATGCTCTCAGCCACAGACGAAGCCGCGCTCCCGGGTCCAGCGGAGTTGCTACCGCCGGTGAGGACCATGATGATGGAGGGTTTAGGGCGATGGTGAACGACCCGGTTCGAGTGGTTATAAAGACCGAGTTATTTCGATTGAAGTGTGGGTTGAAGACACGAGGTTAAATCGATTAAAGTGCGAGTTGAAGACACGAGGCTGTTTCGCTTAAAGTATGGTTGAAATAGAGACTCGATAGACCTGCGTAATAATATCGAATAAACCAGATCGAATAGATGCGTCGTGAAGAGGTGGAAAAGAGACGTGGCGGATTCCGTCACTCCTCGTCAGCAACGCACGATACTACATTCGTTTCAAGCCTGCAGATGTGCGTCACCGTGCGGCTCATCTCACCCAATAGCGTAAGAGAGAACAAAAGACTCTTCCATACTATAAACTAGGTAGGTTGGCTATTGGTAACAAGGTACCGTCCATAGAGCCACGGAGGAGCAGAGGCTGGCCGCCTTGAAATGCCCCCCTCCTTGTCCCTTCTTACTGACAGGTGACGACGATACCACAACCTCTGTTAAAAAACAATCGTACGCGACAGAGTTGTTTCCAAAGGATTCCAACAATGTCGATCGATAATCAAGATGAACCTAACGTCTGTCGACTCGAGGAAGAACGAAAACTTCGAAGACGTAGCAGTAGACAAACGACACCGCCGTTATACAAAGGCGTCTCTCTACCGCACCATCAAGGGGAGGGGGGAGGAAGGGAGGTCGCACTTCCGCGCCGTAATCACAAGGTATCATCAACCGTCATCTCCTCCCTCGTGCGAAGGAGAAAGAAAGAAGGAAAGAAACCGCATCAAGGAAAGGAGAGAAGAAAAAAACGGACACACGACGACCAATATTTCACCCCCCCCCTTATTCCCCTTCCCTCCCGTTATGCCGTCTTCTTGGTCGCATTGCTGCCCTCAGCCTCTAGCAGGGCGGCGAGGTAAGTCAGATCCTCACGGGACCGAGGCTCGCTCTCGTAGATCCTCCGAACTACCTCCCACTCCGTACGCGTCATGCGATGCGCTTGCGGGAGGAGGAACTGCACTGTCGGTGCCTGGATAAGGGGACCCAGCACGTCGCGCGCTATCTGTTGACCTACTCGCTGCGCCTCCGTCACCTGGGCCGGAGCCGACGGCAGTTCGTTCGGCGGGCTGAAGGACGTATGCGGGACCGGGACGGGTATCGTCGATTGCATGGCCACACCACCGCCGCCGGCTTGTTGCCGTTGTGGTCGCTGTGGCGGCTGCTGCTGGGTCGGGGTGGGCGTCGCTGGCGGTACCGGCGTAGTAGTAGGGGGAGCAAAGTGTGCTTGCGGCGTGGCCGGGGAGAAGGCTGGTCCGGACATGGAGCTGCTTCGGTATCCGCCACCGCCATTTCCTGGCGTCGTCGTACTCGTCGTCGTGGTCGGTGTCGCCGCCGCATCCTTCTGCTGCTGCTGCTGCTGCGAGGCCTGCTTTGCTTGATCGGGATCGTTGCGATAGACGAAAACGGCCAGCAACATTGGCTCCGTCCGCGTCTTTGGTATGTAGTTGTCGACCAGGTTGAGCATGAACTCGGGATGCCCGTCGTCTCCCGCCGGTACCGGCACCAGATACGTGTCCCTGACGTTGCCGGCCACCTTGTTGCCCACGACGCCGTAGCGTTCCTTGCCGACAAAGTACTCAATCAGGTTGTTGAAATCGGTCCGCCCGGTCGACGTTGCCGGCGTCACGCTGACGACGACAATGTCCGTCAAGGTGCTGTAGCGCATGCTGCACAGATACTCGATGGCGCTTTGCTGAGAGATCCGGCCCGCGACCGTCATCCTCTTGGGCATCAACTTGGACCAAGAGCCGATGGTGCCAAAGTTGGCGCCGCCCACGTACTTGGCCGTCGCCTGAAAGTCGGCGATGGAGCTCATGGCCAGCGAGCCGCGCCAAATCACGTCCGGGTCTTGCGCCTCCTCCGTGGGCGAGTACGGCGGCGACTCGTTCTCATCCTCCAGCATCCGGTCCACGTCCGGGTCGAAGCCGGGTCCGTTGGTGTGAATCGCCGGCACCGAAGGCTTGCGCTGGTGGCCCACCATGGGAGACTTCACCGTCGAAAAGACCTTGTTGATGTCAAAGTTGGGCTGGCTAGGCGACCGTTGTTGACCGGGCTCGCCTCCGTCCGGCTCACGCTTGACGTCTTGATCCTTTGTCCCGAGCCCGTCGCGTCGAGGTCCACCTGCCGTCGGTATCGGCGCCTCGTTGACGATGCTGTCGTCTTCCACAACCTCCTCGCCCTTGTGAGTTCGGCGGACTCGAGGGCCTGTCTCGGATGTGTAGAGAATCGATTGCTTCTCAGCCCGCGCTCTCATCTCCGCCGTCTGCCGCTGCATCTCCGCCGACGCCAGCTGTTCCGACGTCATGACGGCCAAAGTCGACGGCGGAAGGTTGCCGAGCAGCAGGCCGCGGCACAGTTCCGGGTTCTTCTTGAGGTTGAACGTCAACGATTTTATCTGTTGGCTGTACTCCCTCTGGCTCTTTCCCACCGGGTGTGTATCGAATACCGCCCGCTCGATTTGCAGAGCGTACTTTTCCGCCGTATCCTCTTCCGTCTCGTTCTCAGACAACTCAAAGTCGTGGTTCTTGAGTAAAGGACCCATGACGTGACATAGGGATTTCTTCAGCGCCTTGACCGGGCCGACCCTCGTGCCGGGCAAGTCGGGGATCGATGCCGCGAGGTCGGCCGGATGCCCGTACTTGGCCGGCGTGGGAATGGCGTGGCGCTCGGAAACGCGACGCTGCTTGACGCTCTGCGACTCCATCTTTCGTCAGATATGCGGACAAGAGGGGCGGGAGAGAGAAGGGGGAAAGAGGGTCATCTACTTTGGCATCGGCTTCGTGAGAATCTTCATCCTCGGTTCGAGATTTTCGTTTTCCCTGCTTCGCCGAATCCTTCTTGTCCTTGGGGGCGGTTGCGTCGGGCGTGAGCGACTCTTTGGTGTCCTTCTCCGGTTCCTCCTTGGTGTCCTTGGAGTCGCTCGCTCGCTTTCCCTTGGCCCGTCGGCCACCTCTCCTCTTCTTCTTCTCGGCCACCTCGACTTCATGAGCCTTGCGACGCGCCTCCCATGGCTTTTCTCCTCTAGCAATGCCGTCGAGTAGTTCCTTGTGATCCTGGGGTCGGCATTGCTCGCACCAGTAGTTGTCTGGGATCTCGTCCTCAAAGGAGCTCACTCCGACGCAGACGTTGTGCTGCCACACAAAGCAAGTCTCGCACGAGATCCAGGCTTCTCCCGAGTCCTCGTCCTGCTCTGTCGCCCCGCAGACACAGCGTATGACCTCGTCCGGTTCTTGCGACTGTTCCTGCTCTTGGGCCTTCCTGGTCTTTCTGCTCTGTCGTCGCTTCGGCGCCGCGACGGGTTCGAGTTCGTCAAAGGCTTTGGTGTGTTGGCCTTTGGTGGCCCGGACCGAGCGTCGAGGCTCGGCTTCACCTGTCGCAGTGGCATTAGTCGAGTGAGAGGACGCAGGGCTCTCGCTGTCGGCCTGAGAAGAGCGTATATGTGTATGCGCGACGGCGCGCGCGCTGAGATGTGAGATGCTTACCGGACATGAAGTGGTTAGACGCAGGAGAGAAGAGTATGACGCCCTCTGCTGACAATCTACTTGGGAGAACTGGTGACGCGAACGAGAATGGCCCGTCCCTCTCAGGCGGGCCTTTGGAGTTTACAAGAGGCAGAGAGCACTAGGATCACGACTATTGCGACGAACCCTTCCACACCAGCCGTCTAGGCTCTTCCTCCAAGCACGATTTTTTTTTTCCCAAGGCTGTCGCGAAGCTGCCGAGGAAGCTGCCGGGCTCCGAGACACGGCGGAAGGTGTGAATTTCCTTTTGCTTCGCGATATCCCAGTTGCCTTGAAGTTGGCGAACGGGGTAGTTGTTGCTTATCAAGCTGCGATGACGCAGGCGACAGAACTCGCGCGGACCACGTCAGATGAATAGGCAGGTATCCGTCGTGGTTAAGGGTAAGACTCAGCGCACACCGAGGCTGACGAAGACGATTATTGTTGGGGTGAAAAGGGGAGCAAAAAAAATAGAGGGAAAAAAGGGTCCGAGGTGCTGGGGTTCCAGATTTTCCCAGGTGGGCGGCACGTAGCAAAGTCGTGTTTTCACTGTCACGTGTGGACAACGGCTGATGGCCCATGGGGGATGGAGTCAGAAACTTGACGCCTGAATCGTCAGGCATGAAGAAAAAAAGAATGTGTCATCAGGTTGGGCTTACCTAACGCTAATGCCTGCATGAGGAGCTAGAGGTAGGTAGGGCGCGCAACTCGAGGTGGCTACGCAAGTGAGCTTGTGCCTGGAGCTCCGGGCTGTGACGACGACCTCGTCCCTTTACTCCAGCTGGTCACTGAACGCGTTTTCTATTGCCCGCCATGTCTCGCCGGTACGATTCCAGGGTATGTCCTCGAGCTTTCTCTTTTACTGGCTCGTTTGGCTGATTGCGCAGACAACAATCTTTTCCCCGGAGGGCCGCCTGTACCAAGTCGAGTACGCTCTCGAAGCCATCTCCCATGCTGGAACAGCAATCGGAATCTTAGCCAAAGATGGCATCGTCCTCGCGGCCGAACGCAAGGTCACCTCCAAGTTGCTGGAACAGGACACGTCGGCCGAGAAGCTCTACGTGCTCAATGAGTAGGAGGCTCTTTCACGACTTTTCATGTCTCATTCGATACTGATCATGACCCTGCCAGTAACATGATCTGTGCTGTCGCCGGCATGACGGCCGACGCCAATATCCTCATCAACTACGCCAGGCAAGCTGCCCAGCGCTACCTCCTGACCTACAACGAAGACATACCCTGCGAACAGCTCGTCCGCCGACTCTGCGACCTAAAACAGGGCTACACTCAACACGGCGGCCTCCGTCCATTTGGTGTCTCCTTCATCTATGCTGGCTGGGACCCTCGGAGGCAGTTTCAGCTCTACCTCAGTAACCCGTCGGGCAACTATGGCGGCTGGAAGGCGACTAGTGCTGGCGCGAACAATGCCAGCGCGCAGAGCCTACTGAAGCAGGACTACAAGGAAGATTGCAGCCTGACCGAGGCATGCGCCATGGCCGTCAAGGTGCTGAGCAAGACTATGGATTCGACAAAGCTGAGCAGCGAGAAGAGTAAGACGCCTCTGAATCAGTCGAGCGCTGTCGCTTATTGCTAAAAACAAAATTTTCTAGTCGAGTTCGCCACCGTTGGACAGAATGAGGACGGCAAGATCTACCACCGCCTGTGGAGCGCCGATGAGATTACCGCGTTGCTCAAGGAGCACGATCTAGCCAAGGCTGAAGATACCGAGGATAAATAGATCTGGGAGAAAACCTGGCTGAGGTTCGGCGGCGGAGGAGAAAGATGCATATATGGTCTTGACGACCCAGAAGATGTCTAGTGGCCCACAGTCCTACCCCCGGCAGATTCTTTGCGCATAAAAACACCTCTCCATTGCCTCATGGAGGTCGGACATCTCATACTGCTCTCAATCGCTCAGTTCCGATGTCTCCATCATTAGCCGGTCATCGGCAGCCGATCCATTTCGTAGCCGGTCTCCGGTTCGCCGACGGCAGCCTCCTCGTCCCTGACTCGGTGCCACTGCGCTGTCCTTGTCTCCGAGCCGGGTCGCGGAAGGGGCATATCGCACGTGGGGCTGGAGAGCTTTGGCCAATGCCTCCGATAGCTCCAGTATGCAACGGCCAAGCCCAGCGCGGCTCCGCAACAGACGTCGTAAACATCATGGCGGTAGTCCTCACATCTTGAGATGGCGATGAGCGTGGCGCCGAGAAGAGGCAGCAGGCAGAGCAGAGCACGGCAGAGGTCCCGGCCACCGGCTGCGCGGAACAAATGCAGCTGACCGGCAAGGAAGAGAGCCAGGAAGCCCAGGCCGGCGAAAGACTGTGACGAGTGTCCGGACGGAAAGGAGCGCCAGCCCTCATGTAGCTTGTGGTTATCTGGCGCAGTGCAGACATCGATGGTGACGAGGTGGTTCGGCTCGGTGCCCGAAGCCGGACGACAACGGGACAGCATATCGGGACGAGGCCGGCCGACAGTATTCTTTACAACATCGGTCAGGAAGCCCGTGAGAACGGCGGCCACGATGAACGACAGGTAGGTGGCCTCCTGCTTGGCAAGCGAGGGCCGGAACACGAGGCCGTAGCCGATGAAGACGCCGATAGGAAAGACAAAGGCATACACGAGGGCCATGGCTGCGGAACGATGAGCTTCCTTGCTTTTCCGCATCGTACAAACCGAGACTGAGAGACTTACGCGCGGAAACGCGCTCGTGAACGGTGTGAGGAAAGGATATGGAGAGGTCGTTGATGAAGAACATGCGGTGGAACGGCCTGACAAAGAGGTTCAACTCGAACGAGAAAAGTTAGGCTTGAGGACGACGGGTTTACATGAAGAGCACTTACGGCGAGCCAGCCCAACGCCAACAGGAATAGGCCTACGTAGTCGGGCGCGTGTGTCGTCTGCATCAGGGGCGTGAGCGTTGATGAGAGGGAGAACGGGAGAGAGATGGGGGCAGCTTACCTGCCAGAGTCTTACCAGCCGCGACAAATCACGGCTACCGGCCGGCACCGACGATCTGACTTGCGGGCCGGACGACATGGCGCCGTAGTCTCTGGCTTCGGCGGGCGAGGCTATGAGGACATGTGGCCGGACTGGTGACGAGAGGCCGGCCTTGTCTGAACGGAGATGGTCTCGGCTGCTGAGTCCGCCCTGGCGGCACTGACGTCAAGGAGCTGAAATAACGTCGGTGCCTCCGGATGACGACGGCACGGCTTTCTCCATGGCAATGGATACCTATTGTATCACAAAATTTGCTTCTGCTCTTCCGTCTTATCCTGTGAGCGTAGCTAATATTGGGATATGCCTTCTCCTTCTTGACATCGATCAGGTCGCCAGGGCGGGTATAGGGTAGCCTGCATTACAACGGCAACACTCGCGATAGGAGTGTTTTCTTTCTTCTACCTTCAACCATCACCAGAAACACGATGCTAAAATCCACGTACAAGCCGTCTGCCGCCTTCCTGGCTGCTACTGCGCCGCTACCGCCCGGCTGGTCAGAACACAAGGCTCCAACAGGTCACACCTATTACTACAATGCAAGCACAAAAGAGTCTACCTACCGCCGTCCCGGCCTCCCTGTCGCCGAAGCGTCGTCGTCCACGCCTCCACCGGCGCTTCCGCCTTACGCGCACATCCCGAACCTCGCCGATCCTCAAGTCGCCAACGCCTACCGGGCTCATTTTGCACCCCCGCCGGCGCCGGCGCCTCGCCATGACGCCCGTTCAGGGTTTCAGGGACGGCCGCGCCCGCAGCCGGTGGACAAACCGGTGCGAAAAGAGGCCATTCCGGGATGTGAGCCGTGGGTGCTTGTGTACACGAAATATTCGCGGCGCTTTGTCCACCATCCTGTCAAGAACACCAGCTTCTGGCGCATTCCGGAGAAGCTGATGGCTGGCGTCTTGGAGCTGGACAAGGCGAGGCTACGGGCTAAAGCCTTGGGCGACGGACAGGGTGAAAATATGGAAGATAAGGAGTCTCAAAAGGCAAAAGACACTGCTGGAAACAAAATTGCGGATGGCGAAGTAGAGGGCGAAGTTTCCGAGTATGAAGAGGTCGAGGTCAGCGACTACGACGACGACGACGACGAGCACCGCTCAAAGCGGCAACGGACGGGCGAGTCTGCTAGCGACGACCAGGCTGAGGCAGTCGAATTCACTGAAGCGGATATTGCCGCGCAACTGCAATTAATGGGCGAAGAGTATGGGCTCGAGCCGGGTATCGAAGGCGACGACGACGCGGCGAACTGGCCCGACGGGACCGACGACTTCACCGAGCACGACGCCAAGTGTCTTTTCAAAGACCTGCTTGACGACTTTAACATCAATCCTTACAGTCCCTGGGACAAGCTGGTCGAGGAGGACCGTCTCGTTGACGACCCGCGCTACACTGCGCTGACGACGATGCGAGCGCGCAAGGAGTGCTGGGACGAGTGGTCGCGGGAGAGGATCGCCTCGCGTCTTGAACAGAGAGCCAAGCAGGAGGTCAAGGATCCCAAGATCGCGTACCTGGCGTTTCTGCAAGACAAGGCGACGCCCAAGCTCTACTGGCCCGAGTTCAAGCGCAAGTATAAGAAGGAAGCGCCTATGAAAGACGTCAAGCTATCCGACAAGGACCGGGAAAAGGCATATCGCGACTACATAGGCAGACTGAAATTGCCGCAGGCCACCCTCAAGTCGGACCTGATGGCGCTCCTCAAGGCGCAACCCAGCCACTTGCTTCACTGCAAGTCTTTATCAGACGGCCTGCCGACGCCGGTTCTCACAGACATTCGCTACATCTCGCTCGCGCCAAAGGAGCGCGACGCGCTGATCGAGGCCTACGTGCAGTCGCTACCGCCGCCGGGAGAGGACGCGGAAGCGGCGGAGAGAGACGACAGGAAGAAGGAGCGCGATGCGCGCGAGAGGCGCGAGAGGGCGCTGGAGGAGCGCAATCGCGTCGTCGAGGAACAGCGGAAGCTGAGGGCGGTGGAATTGGCTGCCAGTAAGGCGCGGCTGCGACGGGGGGAGATGGAGATTGAGATGGCCATGCGCGTGGACAAGAGGGGGCTTCAGAGCCAACTTGCTCGCTCGCAGGGAGACGCTTCGTCTTTGGAAGAGTCCAAGTGAGAGGAAGCTCGCCTGCTTATAGAATAATCCTACATGGTCGTTGGCTATCAGAGACGGATCGCCAACGATGCTTGTCATAGATCCGAGAAGAAACGGTCTGCCCTCGCCCGCGCATCTCGCGCTGAAGCGGCGATGTCATCCCTCGTTGTCACGCCGGCCTCGCTGACGTAGCAGTCAACGAGGTCGGCCGGCACATGTTCAAAGTAGACGTTGGATAAGCCGACGTCGCCTGCTTGGGCAGCAGCGCGGTCATCGTCGGCCCAGACTTGCGAGACCTGAGTAGGGTCATTGGCCTCGGATGTCGCGGGGGGATCCAGAGGCAGCACCTTTTCGCTCTCGGCCACGACGACAACCTTAACGGCCGGGGCGACGTAGCGGGCAGTCAGGACGGCGGGCAGCGAGCCCGTCTTGTTGCTGACGTTGCCGCAGGCGTCGATGAGGCTGGCGCCGAGGACGAGAATGTGGGCACCGCGAGCGGCGAGGGCGACACTGGCATCGGTGTGGACGGAGACGCCGGCGCCGGGGAGGTTTCCGGCGGCGCGGATGGAGGTTGCTATGGCGCGGGCCATGGAGGCACCTTCGAAGAGAGGGCGGGATTCCAGCACATTCACGTCGAGAGCGACTCCTTGGGCGAGGGCGCGGGCGAGGCACGAGGCGACGGTCGCGCTGGACGAGAGGGTGACGATGCGAATGGGAGACGAGGTCTCGGGATTCGAGGCCTGCTGCTGACTGACCCAAGAGACGAAGGCATCTTGAAGCGCGGTGCCGGATTCGGTTCGTTGTCGAGCGATGACCTGCAAGGCGTCTAGGACTTCATCAACGAAGCCATCAGGGAGTCTGGCCGAGCCATCTCGGGGAAGCTTCGTTTCGATAACAGCCAAAGCTTCGAGGAGCAGACGGAGGATAGAGGCGCCCATAGCCTCACGGCCGTTCTTCCACAGATGCCAGGCGACGACGCGAAGGCTACGCCACCAGCGGGCCGAGTCGACGTCACGATCGAGAGCTGAAAGGACGCGGGTGAAGGTATCCAGCGCGACGGAAGCTAACTGATGGGCACCACTAACACGGTCGTCGCGCAAACAGCGCAGACCATGATCGAGGATGGCAGCGGCAGCGGCAGGCCGGATTTCGAGCTCGAACCAGACGCGACGGAGGCTATCGAGTAGATGAGGCACCCCTCGAAAAGAAGCTTCGCCGTCGTCTTCAGGCACATCGGCCGGGTCGAACCAGGCGAAGCTATCATGCTCGTCATCGAGCTTGATGGCAGCCTCGTCACGATCATGTCGCAGAGCAAAAGCAAAAGGATTAATGGTCCACTCGCGGCCAACAGACCGATCAACGAAGGAATACGGTTTCCCCTGACGCAAAAGACGTAGCGATCCGGGTCCCAAGCCCGTCTCCTCGGCGAGTTCGCGCCATGCCGTCGTCAACGCATCGCCATCCGTAGCCTCGACGCTGCCGGAAATAGGCGCATAGCAATGGCTTTATATACTCGTGCGGTTTTTTTGTGATAGCCCTTGAGCTCGTCGGGTCCGAGGAGCAGTTGAATCAAAAGGAAGATAGGAAAAGCTGGCCTACCGGTATGTCCTGACATGAGCGCTCCTCTGGAATAGCGCCACTTGCGGTGGTTGACCGTTCGGCGGGAATCGGAAGATGAAGCTGCCGGCAACCGCCCGCTTCTCCAGTGGAGCAGTCGAAGCTGCAGATGAAGCGGTGGCCATGGCGGTGCGACGGTGGCGGCTGATGACCCGGACGAGGGATAGACGCGGCGATGGCATCGCGGCTCTGTGGGTGTTCAGCGGCTGATGACGATGGTCGTGTGTGAGCTTGCATATTCCTGATGTTGTGCGAGTAGAAGTATATTGAAGCTTCAAACCACCGAAGATTTACCAAGCCAACAAGCGAGCAAGTCTAGTATATTTTCTTTTAGAGTGCCCAACGACCGTCCCTCTCCCTGCTCGTCTCTCTCTCTCCCCTTGTCTCTCTTTCTTCCCCTTGCGGGATAGATTACGATCTCTCCTCATGTCTCTAGCTCGAACTGTTTCTCCTGCTGAACCCGTCTCCGAAGATGGACTCTACGATTTCCCCTGATCTCGTCGCGAGGACGGACAAAAGTGTATCACTCAGCTGTGGCCGGGGATGACATGTCAGCCAAATCGGGATCCCGTAAGACTGAGGCTTCAAAAGTCTCACCCCGTGCGTGCCCTCGCAGCAGCCCTGCAGCCAGATGCCTGCGTCTTCAGCCACGGCGCCGGCCTGAAACTTGATACCATAGTCGCGGCCAACGGCCAAGTTTCGCTGACCGTCGTCCGTTTCTACCGTCCAGCCGTCGATAGCGGGCTCCTTTGGCAGCATGTCCCAGACAGCGCGAAGCATCTGCACGTGGGCGTTGCGCTGGTACCCCGTGGCGGCGATGACGAGATCGACGTCGAGCGTCTCGTCCTCCTCCTGCTCTACGGCACCGCCGCCGACGCGCTGCACCCTGACGGCCAGGCCTTCGTCACGCGAGGGCTCGAGCCGGACGATTTGGCGGCCACCGAGGATGCGATGCGGCCATTGCGTCTCGTCGGCACCCAGCCGGCGCTTCTGGTCGTACATGCGCTCGTACAGCTCCTCGATCAGGCTCAGGCGTACGACGCCGTAGTTGGTAGCCCGGGCTTCGGCCAGAAGGCTACTGCGGTCCTTGGCCGGCTTGGGATAAAGGCAATCGATGTACTCGGGGTTAAAGACGGAGTTGACGCTGAGACGAGAAAGCTTTCAAGTCAGCGTATCTGCGCAGACAAGGGAAAGAAGAGGAACAGACAAAGGTTGTTGACGCACAAGGGGGAGTCGTCGCTGGGCCGAAGGAATTCGGACCTCATCACCAGCCAGGTGCGAGCGTTGGGATAGAGCGCCGGCAGGTTGTGGAAGATCTCGGCCGCGCTCTGCCCAGCGCCGACGACGGCGATGCGGTAGGCGGCCGCCGTCTTGGGCAGAAGCTGGCGGATGCGGTGGTTATACTCAGACGAGTGTACGACTCGCGGGTTCGACAGCGGCAGGCTCGACGGCACTGACGGCTGACCTCCGGTGGCGAGCAAAACGTTGCGACCGCGATAGGTATGTCGTTGACCATTTCTGACGTTTTGGGTGACAACGGCGAAGGTCCGGACGACGGACGACGATGCCGAGTCAGAAACGGGCTTGACGGCGACGGCCTCCATTCCGAACCGCACAAGGTGATCAAAGTGCGAGGCGCACCATCGAAGATAGTCCTCGTACTCGGCACGGGCCGGCAAGAAGGTACCGAGGTTGGTGAAGTCGACGAGCCGGCCCTTTCGATGAAGGTAATTGAGAAAGGTGAATTCGGATCGAGGGTCTCTCAGCGTCGCCAGGTCCTTGACGAAGGAGATCTGCATCTTGGCTCCCGGAAGAAGCATGCCGGCGTGCCAGGCGAAGCTTTCCTGCTTCTCGACGAAGAGCACCCTCGGAGGAGAGCCGTCGGCCAACAGTCGCCCTCCGCTGGCCAGCGCGTCGTGCATGGCGATGGCCACTGCCAGGCTTGCGGGGCCGAAGCCGACGCAGACGAGGTCGTAATCACAGTCGTCGTCGGCATCATCAGTTGCTGAGAGGAAGCGAGATGGGTTCATGGCTTGTCGCCGGGTTACGAGACCGTTGATGCTCTGGCAACTGTTGAGGGCCACGTCGCTGTGAGGAGACATTTTCCGTCTCTCTCAGTCTCTCTCTCTCTCTTTCTGAATAGGTAGAAAGTATGTGAATTTCTTTCGTTGCGGTTCTTCTTTCCTTGTTCTGGCTTGTTCTTCTTTACTGCTGGCGAGACTCAATCCTATCCTCGTTGCGTCATTCACCCGGGTTTTGAACCAGAAGTGCCCCCCCCGATGCGACGTGGTGCAGGTTTAGCTGAAGCCCGAATCGGAGGGAAAGAGGAGGGGCACGGGAAGTAAGAGAGAGCGGAAATAGTGAGAAGCTGTTTTTCCTTTTCGCTACCTTGGCTTTTCTTATGTTCTTCGCTCTTCACTGAGGGAATATCTGATTGTGAAGCTATCGTCTGTATGAATGCAAGTGTGTCTATGTATAGACATGTCAACTGACCGACGCTTCGCTGTGCGGATCCTTATTGTGCAGCCGTTATTTTTATGTCTATATTTATTACCTTTTGAGGGGCCATTGAGGTAAGTGGGTGCATAGACGATACGTCGAATCAACTTTGTGAACAGAGTCGCCTTGCATAGCCAAGGGTTGTCTTCCTTTTCTGCATCCCTAGAATAGCACATATGTATGAGTTATATGCACATATATACATGGATAAATACATATGTACATATGCACATACACAAACACGCTCATAACAATCAAGATGGACGAACAAAACAGAAGCCTCTCGAGTCTCAGCGCTCACAAAGCACGGTCCGCTGCCATGAGATCATCGTCCGTCGTTGCTCAATACGATGCGGGTCGATCGACACATTCCCAAACGAGCTTGGCGAAGACGAGGATGGCCCCTGCAGCGAGACCATTCTAGGAATCTGGACCCAACGCCCAGCAAGGTCATCCGTCGTCGTGGTTATGCCGATATACGGCTTAGCGATTTCATCGTAGACCGCTATCTCTTTAAGTGACGCAGCCACGAAAGGTATTCGCTTTAAAAGTGAATTAGGTATCTGTAGTTTTCTTTCTCTTGTCAGCTGTCCAAGTCATGGGGGTTAGGGCATATATGTGCATTCTCTGTGTATAATATACGCCTGCGGGCGTCGGCTTTAGCATCAACAGCCGACCGTCTTCGTTCCTCTTCTGCTCCGTCGTACTCGTGTGAGCACGGAATGACGCCGAGCTGGTATCGTCCCAGTCTCCCAGCCTCTCCACTTGGGCCGTATCATGCACTCATAAGATACCGAATGAGGAAAGGGTCACTGCTATCGCGGAAGGGGAGAAGGGGGGGCTCCAGAATTGCTTTTCTCATGCCCGACGGGGATACATGTTTCGAGGAGGTCCGAGATGAGGCCCGAGATGGGCCGCTAACGGGGGATCTACAGGGATTAGGTGAGGCATTTTGTTATCTGATCATCAGATAATAATCATCAGATAACAAATAAACAGCTCGCATCTGATAAGATCCTGCGGGATTAGTCAGTTGACTATGTAAACAACAAGCATCACCATCCCCCTCAAAGCCCGGCCTCTACCGGACCTACCTACCAAGGTACCTACATACCTACCTCCCTATCTAGGTCACTCCTTTACAGAAACCCCGCCGAGAAGAACACGGCTTCGTTGCTACTCTATGTACATGACCTTCGGGATCAAAATTAGTACAGTATGTACTCTTCGACCGATCGGAGGTCTGACAGTTTCCGGCCTCTTGCATGCGTCTCGGACTAGCACTGCAGCAGCGCCTACCTACCTACATACATACATACTGTACATACCTCCCTTCTCACCCACTGGGCCACGCATACATGTACGTATGAGCTGTGCACTGTGTGCTCTGAGGGCCGGAATCAAGGGGCCTCTTCTACACAGCAGCATACATACCTAGGTACGTATGTAGGTATGTATGTATGTTCATATTTATGTACAGCATGCGTTGTTTTCTCCTCCCAGTCCTTCTCCTCGTCGGCAGTTGTACATACATATATATGTAGATTTTCTTACGTCACGAGGCCGTGTTCCTTCTGCTCCGCAAGTGGACTGTCTCCATCATCTATCCGGCTCTCGCTTCGTGATACCCCGGCCGGCATCGGGGGACGCTCTTCCGCATGAAGCAGCTCAGTAACTCTGTCCTTGGCCTCGTTTGTTGGTCTGTGCGCTGGCCTTTCTCCAAGTTCCGGTTGGTGACGTCGTCGTTGCTTGCAATGCCGTCTTCACGTGCCTGAGAGTTGTGACTTCCCTTCGGTCCTTCCCAAGTTTGCACCATTCGGTTTGCATCGAATGGGTGGGGGAAGGGGCAAAGGATGAATAATCCAATCTGCCGTATCGTGACCACAATTTCTCTCGCCTCACTTAACAGCTGTCTCCTTGCATCGATTCATTTCGCTTGACCATCGCTCTCCGTTGACTCACGTCACTTGTAAGTCTATTCTCGAATTATAGCCAAACTCACTCATACCAAAGTCACTATGCCTTCCTCATCATGATTCATCGACATCACTCCGCTCAACTCACTTTAAGCCGCCAGCCTCTGAGTTATAAGATGCTCGAGGTTCCTTTGCGTCTTTAACTGCAGTTCCAGGCTTCCGTCTCACCCATCAAAAAATGACCTCCAACGCCTTGTCTATACTTAACCCGTCTCCAACCAGGTTATCGGGTCCAAGCTTGCTTCATCAGCTCATCGCTCCGCCCTCTAATCACTTAGCTCTCGATGAGCTGTCACGGAATGGGAGATTGCCATACACGTATCGGGCCTTGCACGATGCCGCTGAAGCCATCGCTCGCCTCATAACTAATGCTCGTCAACCCGATGACCGGAGTCGCTCTCCTTTCATCGTTCCCGTTCTTGTCCCGCAGTCATCGCTACTGTACATCTCTCTGCTCGCTATTCTCAAGGCTGGGGGTGCCTTCTGCCCTCTCATGTCGGATGCTCCTCGTGAGAGGATTCAGTTCATCCTCAACGATGTCTCCGCTGTCGTTGTCCTCGCCTCCCGATCTCTGGCGCATTTGGTGCCCGCGGAAGACCATGTCCATGTTATAGTGGTTGATGCCGACGAGAGCTGCAATCCTGCCCTCCCATGTCCAGAGCATCGGGAACCCGCTCCAGAGGACGTGGCCTATGTCATGTACACTTCTGGGTCGACAGGAACGCCCAAAGGCGTGTGCGTTTCTCACGATGCCGTGACACAAGCCCTTCTAGCCCACGACCGTCACATACCGGAATTCATCAGGTTTCTGCAATTCGCTGCGCCCACATTCGACGTCTCAGTTTTCGAAATCTTCTTTCCCCTTTTCCGCGGCAGTACCCTTGTTACAGCCCGTCGCGATGAATTGCTTGATGATCTGCCTTCGGTTATTCGAAAAATGGATGTTGATGCCTGCGAGTTGACGCCCACAGTTGCTGCGAGCCTGCTCAAGAAACGACGGCATGCCCCTTCTCTGAGGCTTCTCCTGACCATTGGCGAGATGCTGACCCGCCCCGTGGTCGAAGAATTCGGAGGGTCGGAGGACAGGCCCAGCATATTATGGGCCATGTATGGACCGACAGAAGCTACTATCCATTGGTGAGACGTGACTGCAATTGGCCGCTGCTGTTTCTTGCCTGTTAAGTCTGACCTGTAAGATAGTACGCTACAGACGGCGTTGCCGGCCGGGTCACCCATGGGCAACATTGGAATTCCCCTGGATACAGTCTCATGCTTTGTTGTCGAGCCTCGTACTTCGGCACATGGTGATAGTGACTTTAGAATTCTCCCGCTCGGCGAGATTGGTGAGCTGGCTGTTGGTGGCTACCAGTTGGCCAGCGGCTATCTCAATCGCCCAGAGCAAACCGCATCTGCTTTCATCACTACCTCTTACGGCCGAGTGTACTTGACGGGAGACAGAGCTCGCCTGACGCCTGACGGAAAGCTCGAATGTCTTGGTCGCTTGACCGGCGGTCAAGTCAAGCTACGTGGCCAACGGATCGAGACTGGGGAGATTGAACAGTCGGCCCTGAAGACCCCTGGCTGCCACGGAGCGGTAGCGGCAGTCGTTGACTCTAACCTCATTCTTTTCTGTGCCGTCGACCCAGGCACTACCGAGGATGCAATTACTGCGAGCTGCAGAAGCTGGTTGCCACGGTTCATGGTCCCTGGAGATATTGTTTTGATGGCTGAGTTCCCTCGCCTACCAAGCGGTAAGGTCGACACGCAAAGGCTCAAGAGCAGCTACCACTTATCAGCGTCGGTCGGTTCTTCGACGGAACTTGGCCAAGGGTCGCTTGTCAAAGACGCGGAAGTCATTCAAGTGATTTCATCTGCGCTGGGCCGACAAGTAAGCAAGCGAATGACGATGGCCATGGCTGGCGTAGATTCCCTTACGGCAATCAAGGTGGCGTCTGCGCTGCGACTCGCGGGTTACGCGATAACTGTTCTTGATGTGCTGCAACCAAAGACAGTAGCAGACCTCTGCTGTCACGTCCGCAAAGAACGCAAGATGACGACTCCGGATGGTCAGATCCCTACCGTGAGCATGATGGCGGACTTGGACCGAATCTGTGCGGAAAACCCCGGACTGATGCTGGAGAAAGAAAGCATTGACGACGTGATTCCGTGCTCTGCGCTCCAAACGGCCTTGCTGGCAGAGACGTCGCGGGATCCCCAGCTCTATTGCAATCAGGTCCAGTTTCAAGTCGCTCCGGGATATGCTGCTTGTGATGTCGTGGATGCCATCTGTCAAGTGGCGGCAAATAACGAAGTCATCCGCTCAGGCTTTGTCCCGTGGCGGGGTGGGTATGTCACCGTCTTGTCCAGGGAGTTTGATAACGTCCGCGTTGTGCCACATTTCGACGAGGGCTTTTCTTTCCTTGAACTGAGTGACTTCTTAAGGCCGTTTCGGGCGCAGGTTCAGCAGCATGGGATCAATGCAGGACCGCGGGTACTATTCCAGGTTCACCACGCAGTGTATGATGGATGGTCAATGGACTTGATGTTATCCGATTTGTCTGATCTGCTGCGCGGTGTTCCGCTTGCTCCGCGTCCGCAGTTTCGGACCTTGTTGCGTCATCAACTTCGAGACAACAAAGATGTTGACGATGACTTGGCAAAGCAGTTTTGGGGCAATCACCTCGCTGGATGGAACAGGTTCCCTTTCCCGAAACTGGCTGCTCGATGCCATTCTCTGTCGAGCGATATTGAAACGAGGAAGCACATGCTCACGATACCTCCCCAGCGGGTTAAACAAGTGGCAACACGTCAATCAGTAAGTGCACAAGTACTGTTTCAAGCATCTCTGGCTTTGCTGTGGAACGGTGCCACCGGAGAACAAGATATGGTTCTCGGGTCTGTCACGTCTGGAAGGACGATAGCCGTTGATCGGATCGAGGAGATGCTCGGACCTTGCATCGCCTCCCTTCCTATCCGAGTTGATCTTAATAGCATGCTCTCTGTTGACGACTTGTTGAGGGACATTCAAGCCAAAAACCGGACGATGATGCAACACTGCACAATGCCCTTGTCCGAGATCAAGAAATTGACGGGACTGCAGCCGTCTGAGAGTCTGTACGATGTTCTGATGGCCTACCAAGAGTCTCTCGAGAGCTTGAGACGACAAGACTGGCTCCTCTCCGAGGTGCATCACTTGGATCGTCTGGAGACGAAACTCTTGTTCGAGATACAGCCTCAGGAAACTTGTTATACGATCCAAGCTACTTATCATTCCTCCTTCTTTGCACCGGGTCTAGTTGACTGCTTCCTTGAGCAGTTTGATAATCTCACGCGGCTGCTACTGGATAGTCCTGATATGTACCTCGAGTCCCTGCGGGCTGCCATGCCTGGGCTGTCAGTTCATAACGAGGCCGTACAGCCGTTCGGTGGAGAATCAGGTCTTGCTGCGCAGTTTGAGGCCACGGCAGCCGTCATGCCTACAGCCGCTGCGTTGTGCTTCTGTGATTCGTTTACCGAAACCACTCTTCGATCAGTGTCCATCTCATACGGGGAGTTAAATGCAGCCGCCAATCAGGTCGCTCACTATCTAAACAGTCAGCTCATCTCAACCGATGAGGTCTTGGCCGTGCTCATGCAAAAATCTCCTTCGTTCTACACTGTTGTCCTCGGTGTACAAAAGGCAGGATGTGCTTATCTGCCTATCCTCCCCCAAACGCCCGAGACGCGAGTGCGCACAATTCTCAAGCAAGCTCAAGTCAAACATTGTCTCGTCGATGGAACTTTCGATCCGTCTTTCTCGATTGAAGGAGTCCAGATTCACCACATGGACCGCGTCGACACGCAGTCTTTCTCGTCAGAGAATATGTGTATCCCCTGCAATCCATCTCGTTTGGCCTATGTCATCTACACTTCTGGAACAACTGGGGTGCCAAAAGGGGTTGCTGTTACGCAGGAAAACATCGTCAGCAACATCACCGTCTTGCAATCAATCTATCCCGCGCCCAAGACGAAACAACCGCGGATGCTCCAGGCCTGCTCTCAGGCATTCGACGTGTCTGTCTTCGAGATATTCTTCGCCTGGAGTACGGGCATGTGCCTCTGTGCAGCTCCCAACGACGTCTTGTTCCGAGACCTCGAGCTATTCATGCGGCAGATGAAGATTAGCCACCTGAGCTTGACGCCGACTTTGGCTTCACTTATAGATCCTGAGAACGTGTCGCAAGTCGAGTTTCTCGTCACAGCCGGGGAGCCGATGACCCTATCCGTCTTGGACCGATGGCAGGATCGGCTTTGGCAAGGATACGGACCGTCCGAAACGACAAACATATGTAGCGTGAAGCACATGACGCGCGGAGAGAACATTGAGCATCTCGGTTGGGCGCTGCCGAATACATCGACGTTCGTAATGCGGCCAACCGTGGCCGAGGCAGTCCCCGTCGGATGGGTAGGTGAACTCTGCTTCGGCGGCCATCAGGTGGCCAAGGGATACTTGAACGACGAACGCTTGACGAATGACAAGTTTCTGCGTCATGCCAAGTATGGAAGAATATACCGCTCTGGAGATTTGGGTCGAATGCTCCCTGATGGCTCGCTGGTTATCCTTGGCCGACTCGACGACCAAATCAAGCTGCGAGGTCAGCGGATCGCGGCTGGTGAAATCAATAGCATCATCACCTCTACGGGCATGGCCGCCTCAGCGGTGACGATCTCTGCCCGACGACGAAGAGAGTCACCGGAGCAGCTCGTGTCGTTCTTTGTCCCATCCGGAAGCAGATCAGAATATAGGACACTCGCAGTCTCGCCCGAAGCCAACAGCCATATCTTCGCAAGCCTCCTGTCTCGAGTACCGTCGTACATGGTGCCATCCTACCTGATTCCCGTATCTCAGATACCCATGACGTCCAGCGGCAAGGTAGATTGGACTCGTCTTCGAAAGAGTTTCGAGGACTTGGTTGGGGATCAGGCAGAAGCCGCTTCCTCCACAACGCAGTGTCTGGATGGCGCGGGAAGCTGGTCTCCCAGAGAGTTGGTGATTGCCGACGTCATCGCGGAATCGACCAAGATTTCCCGGACCGAGATAAGGCGATGGACGCCATTCCCGGCCCTCGGCGTGGATTCAATAACCGCTATCGACCTGTCTCGCACGCTGAGCTCTCGTATGGCGGACAGGTGGGTGTCGATATCCTCTATCCTCCAGAACCCTTCAGTTGCACAGCTGGCCAAGTTTCTTGAGAAGGAGGAAAGGCGAAGCAACGAAAAGGATGGTGACGAGACCGATGCGTTGTTTGCGACCTTATCTGACGAGGTTGGCTCACTCTTGGGACGAGAAGCTGGGAATATCGAAGAGATCTTACCATGTACGCCACTGCAAGAAGCCATGCTTTCGCAAGGAACGGGAAGCTATTACAACAAAATTCTGTTGCGGCTACGCATCACGGCCGATGAAATGAGGACCTACTGGGACGAGATGTCGAGGAGACACGGGATACTGAGGACGTGTTTCGTCACAACTCGACGTGCGGAGCACCCAATCGCGCAAGTTGCTCTGAGGCATTGGAAGGTTTCTTGGAAGACATACGACGTTCACGCACCATCCCTCGCTGGAGCAGTCGACGAGCATCTAAAGTGCCTGCCTGAGCCCCTGGATTCGGGTCTGCCTCCTCTTTCTTGCGCGCTTTTGAGATACAAAGGCTCAACTTTCTTCTCCCTTATATGCCATCATGCCATGTATGACGGCGTCGCCATGGATAACCTTTGGCGGGAAATCGAAGCATTGGCCAACCACCGCAGCCTCCCTCCTCCTGTGCGGTACAAGCCGTTCCTACAACAAATCGTCAACTCTCCCAGGGACGCTGATACGTTTTGGGCCCATCACTTCCGTGGCTTCCGACCTTGCAGGCTCTTCACCCGCCTAGCTGGGGCGCAGGTGGACCAATGTACACACACCAGGTCCTTTGACGTTACCTTGAGTGAGGTCCTAGGACGGTTCAGATGCCTTGGAATATCTTTGTTATCAGCATGTCAGACGGCCTGGGCAATGCTTCTCTCAGTAGCATGCAACTGCTCGGACGTTGCCTTTGGCAGCGTCGTCAACGGCCGCATCGCCGACGTGGCTGGCCTAGACCGGCTGGTTGCTCCCTGTTTCAACACGATTGCGATGCGAGTCGACCTTGCGAACTTTTCTCAAGTTGTCAACATGGCTAGACACTTGCAAGATCTCAATGTTCAGATGATTCCCTATCAGTTCACGCCACTACGTCAGATTCAGAAGGTCGTCGACTGCCAACGTCGAACCTTGTTTGATACCTTGCTGCTGCTTCAACAACCGCTCAAGGAAATGGACGATAGTGTCTGGACGCTCGAAGAGGATTCGGGGAACATGGACGTCCCGTTCGTGTGCGAGGTCGTTCCCTGTCCGAACCTGAACTCGATCGTCATCAATGCGCACTATGACATTGGCATCGTCTCTAGAGATATTGCCGCTTCGTTGGCCGACATTTTTGCATACTTTTTCCGGCATCTGGTTGATATGCCTTTCGCGAGTTTGGAAGATAAGAGTGCTTTACCAGAGTCTCTCGGCTTGGCTCTTGCGGAACTCGTCCCGAGACGTGACAAGGCGGAGCATAAAGGTGATTGGCAGTCTGAAGAAGGGACCTGGTCTGAGACCGAGCAAACAATCCGGGATGTCTTCTCGGAGCTCTCAGGTATGTCGAAGGCAAAGATTTCACTAAATACCAGCATGTTTCGTCTCGGCTTGGACAGCATCAACGCTGTTCAGGTGGCTTCGATGCTTCGACAGGAGGGATATACGGTCTCTGCGTCGGAAGTCATCGAGTATGCCAGTTGTAATAATCTTGCCCGTCGGCTACTCGACAACTCTGGCAAGGATTTGCCCGATGCCGTTCAGGGGTTGAACTTGCAGAAATTTGCCAAAGACGTCTCCTCGCAAATCACCAGCTCAGTGCCATCAGCCGAAGAACTGTTCGAGGCTGTTCTACCCGCTACGCCCATGCAGTCAGCCGTGTTGGCATCGTTCATCTCGTCAAACGGTCATAATTACCTCAACATGCTCACCATGGAGATGGCTCACGATGTGGGGGTGGAAAGCCTGCAACACGCCTTAGAGGTGCTTCAACGGCGGCATCCTATGCTCCGGACGGGCTTCATTTCCGTCAAACATGGGGAATATCCGTTTGCCATGGTTCGACACAAAAAGACATTGACCCCCTTTGATATCATCACAGATCCCGAGCAATTCTCAATATTCGGCTTGCGTGGATGGCAAGAACACACACGACAATGTATGCTGCAGTCTATACATCTTCCGCTTTGGAGAGCTATTTTAGTTGAGAAGGAAAGCCAGAGAAGGCTTCATCTCCTGATTCACCATGCCCTGTATGATGCTCACTCGCTGGATGAACTTCTGCAAGGCCTCTCAAGCCTTTTGCTCGATGGCACAGAGCCCAGCTTCTCGAGAGTCGAGCCGGCGTTGGCAGAAGTTCTTTCTCGGGGTCTGCAGGTGGAAGCGGCCGCTCAGGATTTCTGGCAGAAGCAAGCTGAAAGCGCCGTGGTGAGCAAATTTCCACTTCTGACCCCCCTGAGAGAAGAGAAGGCTACGGGGCTTTCGACCCATGAAACAGCTTCCTCAATGTCCTTCACTTATCTCTCAGAGGCAGCCAAGGCCTGTGGTAGCTCGATCCAAGCGCTGGTACAGGCCGCTTGGACTCGGGTGCTGGCTTCGTACCAAGGTGAGAGCTCGGTGATTTTTGGTATCACGATGTCAGGGCGCGTTACGGATCTTACTCGCGCCGCTCCCTTTCCCTGCATCGTCACCATACCGGTAGTGACGAGCAACCTGGAGTCGAACAGAGAGCTCATCGAAGCCATGATGGAGTATAATGCCGAAGCGCACAAGCATCAATTTGCTGACCTGAGCCGCATCCAAAAGTGGCTCGGCCATCCTGCCACTCCCGTCTTTGATACGTTGGTCGTCTATCAGAGGAAAGATAGACCAAAAGGCGGCAGAAAGCCTTGGAAGCTGGTGAATGATGAAGCGGTCGTTGAATACGCCGTGTCTCTGGAGATCGAGCCGGACGCGGCGGGCGATGATGGCTTGAGCCTACGAATCACCTTTTCCGAGAATCTCATTCCAGAAGAACAGGCACGCCTTATCGTTCAACAGTTTGACGCTACGCTGCATTACCTTGTCAGCGAACCTGACGGTTACGAGGCTGGACTCTACAAGAAGCATCCTGATCTTTTCTCGGTTACACCAGCTTCGACACCGGTTATAGCCGCACCTGTAGGATTTCTACATCAGTTCGTGGAGAGCAGCTGCGACCATCGGCCGGAGGCAACGGCACTCGAGTTCATCGACGATTGGGGGGAGGGCAAGTTGAAGAGATGGAGCTACAGAGAGCTCGACCTCATGGGAAACCGAGTCGCCAATCTGCTTCGAGAACATACCAACCCTGGAGAGATTGTGGCTGTCCACTTTTCCAAAAGCCCGGAAGCGTATTTCTCCATCCTGGGCATCATGAAAGCTGGTTGTGCTTTCGTCGCTCTCGACCCTGATGCTCCGAAGGCGAGGAAGAATTTCATCTTACGGGATTCAGATGCCAGATGTCTCTTGGCAAAGGAGGGAGAGGTAATGGACCTCGATGTCTCCATCAGCGTACTGGGAATCGCCGAAGAATCGCTTCAAAAGCTGCCGGATGAGCGTCCTATCTGGGCCAGCAGCGATCTCACACCGGCGCATACTTGTTACTGTCTCTACACATCTGGAACGACAGGAACACCGAAAGGATGCGAGATCAGTCACGAGAATGCGGTCCAGGCCATGATGGCCTTTCAAGACTTGTTCCGGGGGCACTGGGATGTCGACTCGCGCTGGCTTCAGTTTGCAGCACTTCACTTTGATGTTTCCGTACTCGAGCAGTATTGGAGCTGGTCCGTAGGCATCACCGTCGTTTCAGCGCCGCGAGATTTCATCTTGGACGATCTCGTCGGGACGATTGGGAGGCTCAACATCACGCACGTCGACCTCACGCCTAGCCTGGCCCGGTTGACGAGTCCGGAGGAGATGCCAAGCCTGCGCGTCTTCATCACGGGAGGGGAGCAGCTGAAGCAGGAAATTATCGATAAATGGGGGCCAAAGGCGGTCATCTACAACGCCTACGGTCCAACCGAGGCCACCATCGGCGTCACCATGTATCAGCGCGTGCCTGTCACTGGACGGCCCAGCAACATCGGCAGACAGTTCCTCAACGTCGGCTCCTATGTCTTTGTCCCAATGACCGAGACCCCCGTCCTGCGGGGTGCCGTCGGGGAGCTATGCGTGTCGGGCAAGCTGGTGGGCAAGGGGTATCTCCGTCGTCCGGACCTCACACAGGAGCGGTTCCCGAAGCTTGTCGAGTTTGGCGAAAGGGTCTACAGGACGGGAGACCTGGTCAGGATCCTTCACGACGGCTGCTTCGAGTTCCTCGGCCGAGCCGACGATCAGATCAAGCTACGTGGACAGCGACTAGAGGTGGGCGAGATCAACCACGCAATACGTTCTGGGGTGGCGGATGTGCTGGACTGCGCGACGCTCTTGGTAAGGCGAGAGTCTCTTGGGAAGGATGTACTGGTGTCCTTTGTCGTTGGACGACGACGGTCGAGCAGCTCTCTGAAGCTCGCCGTGCTGCGAGACGCAGACGACGACGGTCTTTGTGCCCGGGCAAGGTCCGCCTGTCTGGAGAGACTGCCAACGTACATGGTGCCGACATACTTCGTGCAGTTGCCGTACATACCATTGTCACCGAATAACAAGGTCGAAGCCAAGGAGCTCAAGTCGTTGTTTGAGTCCCTGTCGCACGAGGAGCTGTCGGCCTCAGCTGTTTCTCTCCCGGTATCAAAACTGGATGGCACCGTCATGAAAGGCACCATTCGAGTCGTTTCTGAGTTTACCGGCGTTGAAGAAGAGAAGATGACGGCTTCTACTAGCTTGTTTGACGTCGGCATCGACTCCATCACCGTCTTGCAGTTGGCAGCCAGACTTCGAAAGCAGGGCTTTCAGGCTGCCTCTCCGGCCCTCTTGTTGAAGTTGCCCATCATAGCACATCTCGTCAAGGCCCTGACGGAAAAGTCGACTGAGATCACGAGAAACAACACCGTGAAAGAGACCAAGCAACTTCTTCAAGCCTGCCATCACCGACATCTCCCGCTCGCCTGCAGGGTGCTTGGCGTAGGGCCGGACGACGTTGAATACATTGCCCCTTGCTCGCCGCTGCAGCAAGGCATCATATTCAAAGCTCTAGCTGATAGGGGGAGCTCAGGATCTTACTTTTCCTGTTTCCAACTTCGACTTGGCACAGGTGTCTCTGTTGAGAAAATGAAAATGGCGTGGACTCGCACCATCGATACACATGCGATACTGAGATCTGTCTTCGTCAATACCCCCGACGGTCATGTCCAAGTCGCGATGAAGAAGACCGAGAGCCGCTGGGAGATTGTGAGTTGCGAGACGGAAGAGGAACTTGACCTCACTCTTGAAGCCAAGAGACGAGACTGGATCGCGAAGAACGGACAGGATATTCGTCATCCCATTGAGCTCATTCATGCGCGTGGGCCGCACTCGGAAAGCTTCGTCATTCACATCTTCCACGCACTTTACGATGGCAGCAGCCTGCGACTCATCAGCAAATATGCCATGTCCCTGTATCGCGGCGGCAACCCCCCTCTTAGCCTCCCGTTTGTCGAGGCCCTGGCCTACGGGCCGCTTGCAAGACATGATCAGTGTCGCCAGTTTTGGGCGGACCATTTGCGTGACTGGGCGCCCTCACCGATTCCGACGCTCGCGGGATCGACAGACGACACCAAAAGCGTGACAGTCAGTCGCAGCGTTCCGCTGAGCCGGCTCGAGGGGCTTCGAAGTCGACACAATGTTACGATGCAGTCCGTCGTGCTGACGCTGTGGACGTCGGTTCTCCAGAGTTATCTCGGCCACAGCGTAACAGTTGGAGTCATCCTCTCAGGAAGATCTATAGATGTTGCTGGGGTTGAAGACACAATCGGCCCCCTGTTCAACACGCTGCCCTTCTTCGCGGATGTGAAGCGGAGAGGGACATGGTCGTCCTTGATGAGTGAGGCTCACGCCTTTGGCACTTCGGTGATGCCTTTTCAACACGTGCCCCTGAAAGACATTCAGAGATGGTGTTCCGGAGGCCGTCCGCTTTTCGACAACCTCTTTGTCTTTCAGCATGGCTGGAGCGATGAAGGTGCGCCGTGGGAGATTGAGGACGGGCCGGATCGTCCTGATTATCCGCTGGCGTTTGAAGCGACACGGGCTGATGATTTACGGTTATGCCTTGTGTCGCAGAGTAGATATGCTGACGCTGCCGTGCTCGAGGGAATGCTGGACCGATTTGAGCAGATGATGTTGATGACCGAGGAGGAGGCGACGATGAGTCCCTGCTTACGACCTGCTGAATACTCACAAGAAGTCGAAGCTGGACAGTCGGCAGACGAAACTTCCGACGCCGCCGCCTTTGACTGGACGGAGGAGGCTGTTACGATCAGAGATCAGGTGGCGTTGCTTGCTCGTGTGCCCCCTGAGCAAGTCAATGCAGCGACCAAGTTGCTTGAATTGGGTCTTGACAGTATCGATGCCATGAAGCTCTCTACGAGACTGAAACAGCGCGGAATCAAGCTATCAGCTTCTGACATACTGCGAAGTCAGACGATATCCCGTCTCGTCGGCCAGCTAGAGATGAACGGCGTTGCGCTTTCATCGTCGAGTAGTGACTCGGACGCTCTCGAAGAAATGCGACCCAAGCTCTGGATCGAGACAGAAAATGCTGGGATAGACACGGAAACGGTGGAAATGGTGTTGCCTCCGACTCCCCTCCAGGAAGCCATGGCTGCGGGCATGATTCAGTCAGACTTTCAATGGTATTTCAACCATGACGTCCTCGAGGTTGCCGAATGGGTTGATACGGAAAGACTCCGCGTGGCATGGATGCAGCTGATAGAGGCATCGCCATGCTTGAGAAGCGGCTTCGTTCAAGTCAGCGATCCGAGTCTAGATTTGGCATATAGCCAGGTCGTCTTCAAGAAGGAAAGCAACAACACGGCATCGATCAAGACTCGGCTGCTGACGGACGAGTCTGAGATCGGGCAGATAATACTGGGCGCGACGAGGCTGGCGATTCAGGGCAAGGGACTAAGAGACTTGGTGCAGATTACGATGGTAACGCTAGGTGAGAGGCGTCTCGTCGTCGTTTCCATGGCTCATGCCCTCTATGACGGCTGGTCGCTCGCTCTCATGTATCGGCATCTTGAGGCGTCGTACTTGAACCGGATGACGAAGACGGGATTGTCTCCTGATGCCTTTATCTCCCATGTTCTCGCGTCGAGGACGGATAAGGCGCGTGGCTTCTGGGCCGGTCATCTCGCTCGTCTCCGTCCAACTGTCTTGACGGGTCCGGCTGAAGAAAAGAGTCAGACGACGATGACGGCGACGTTGAGGAGAGAGACATCATCCGCTCGCCGCCTGTACGAACTGACAAAGTTCTGCAAAAGGCAGGCCATCAGCCTTCAAGTGCTCTGCATGGCTGTCTGGGCTGCCGTCGTCGCGCAGCAAACCAGGGGCCTCGATGTCGTCTTCGGAGTCGTCCTGTCGGGCAGAGACGGCGAGGACGCGGAAGAGCTGATGTTTCCTACCATGAGCACGGTAGCGCTGCGCTGCATTCTGCACGACTCCGTTTCAGGCTTCCTCAAGTACTTGGAGGAGACGGTGGCGGATGTCAGGGGCTATCAGCATTACCCCCTGCGGCGAGCGGTCAAGACGGAGACATTCAACTCGTTGTTTCTCTTCCAGAAGACTCCTGGAGCCGGGCAGGCAGGCGGAAAACTATTTCGGTCTGTTGATGGTCAGGCAGCTGTCGAATATCCAGTCTGCGTCGAGGCCGAGCCCGTGGACGACGACGATAGGCTCATATGGCGCATTGCCTGTCACGCGCAGCTCTTCTCCAGCAAAGAAGTTGATCTCCTGCTTAGCAGGCTGGACGAGGTGCTGCAGTTTATGCTTCGAGAAGAGACCGCTGGTGTCCTCTCCTTCCGAGATCCAGAGGGTGTGTCCATCTGCGGGTTGCCGCCTGTGAAAACCCTGGAGAAGGATGCGGTCGACTGTCAGTCGAAGCCTGCATATGACGGCCTACCGAGCGAAGAAGAAGAAGAAGTATGGGGCCACACAGCCTCTGCCATTCGCGACGTCCTGAGCCAGGTATCAGGAGTTCCGGTCGAGTTGATAACGCTCCGGTCCAGCCTGTATCAGCTCGGTCTGGACTCCATCAGCGCCGTCAAGGTATCAATGCTGCTGCGGAAGAAGAGCAAGGTCGACCTGAAACCGAGGGAGCTCGTCAAGCTTTCGAGCATCAGGGAAATGGCAGACCAGGCGAGGTCTGCCGAGGAGGAGCAGCGGCCAAGTAGAGCAGAAAGGTGGACGCCACCTCGGTCTATAGATACGGACGAGCTGCTGCAGGAGTGCAACATCTCCAGGGACGATATCGAGGCGATGCTGCCCGCGACGCCTATGCAGACTTATATGCTGACGGCGTCGGAGAAGCCCGGAGGAGGCGTCTTCTTCCCGGAGTTCCTCTACCGTGTTACCGGCATCGACGACGAGTTGAAAGTCCGAGAGGCGTGGCAGACGCTTATTGATCGGGCAATCATCTTGCGAACGCGATTCCTGGCCACGACATCCGACGAGGTGCCGTGGATCCAGGCGGTGATGAGCAAGGAGGCAATCCGATCCGGTCGCGTCACTCAGCCCCTAGCCTGTCTGGAAATAACGAGGGCTGGCAGTGAGGCTCTGGAACTGCGATTCAGGATACACCACGCCCTATACGACGGTATCAGTTTGGCGGCCTTGATGTCGCAGCTGTACGACCTCCTGAACAATGAATCAGCCAGCGAGAGCGAGGACGACGACGGTCTCTCCTGCTGGTCTCTCTACTGCAGTGCTCCTCTGTCTGACGACCAAGCCGCACGGCGAGAGTTTTGGACTAATTACTTGAAAGACGGCGTCGCTATCGACTTTGCTTCGATGACGACGGACACGGCAGAGAGGTCTTCTCATCTCGATACATCAGCTGTCAAGGACGTGTCCCATCTACGGACCAAGGCCTCGCATCACGGCATCAGTCTACAGGCCATCGTCCTAGCCGCGCTGGCAACCAGCCTCGGCGGACGAGACAGCAAAAGATCAATCGTCATCGGCATCTACCTCGCCAACCGAGCCGGCGAAAGAGACTGGTCGCCGCCGACAACGTGTCCGACTCTCAGCCTCGTTCCTCTCAAGGTGAAGCTCAGTCCGGACGCAAGGCTCGTCGACGTCGCCAAGGCCATTCAGACGGATCTCGTGGCTATAGGCTCTCGAGGTCGTGCCCACGTCGGTCTTTGGGATATCCTCGCCTGGACAGGCTTGAGAATCGGCTGCTTTGTCAACTTCCTCGCGTCCGTGCCGGGCGACATTGGAGAAGGGGGGACATCGGCTGTGGGAGGGGAGGGAGGCATCTCCTTGACTTGTATGGTCCAGGAGCCTTGTTCGTCGACGGCGAGGCATGAGATGCCGTGGCGAAGGAAGCGGAGAAACGACCTTGTCAGCGATGCGGTTCAGGTGAGTTGATTCCCATTCCCTCTTCTACCGCAAGGGGAGCAGCTATGGCTAAATCTCAGAAACAGCCTTGCGTCGATATCGAGGCCTCGGTCAGTGGGAAAACTCTCGCCGTCGGCGTCTTTGGGCCGAGCGGGCGAGTTTCTAAGGAGTGGGCTGCCGAGTTGGTTGCCGACACGGCTTCCTTGCTCCTCGATGAAGATTGAAAAGGGGGGTTTGAAGAGGGATACGGTGGCGAGAAAAGGATGCTTGATTATAGTACGAAGGGTTCCTGTCTGTATTGTCTACTTGTAAGTGATAGAAATAGGGGGTGTAGAAATGGGAGAGATTTCATTCAGTGTATTTCTCTCCGCCATGGCTCATGTCTTTTCCCCTCCTGTCCACTATAGATACGCCGTTTTGCTTTTTGCCAACCTCTCCAATCGTATACATGTTCCCTCTCGAAAGCCCCTTCTCCGGGAATTCACTCCGGAAAGAGGATGAGGTTGGCGAGATCGACAACGGCAGACGGACGACCATGAGGTTCCCAGGGGGCAAGACCCATGGCGCGAAGGGCATCGACGCCTCCGACGCGGGCGATCTCTTCGTCGCCCGGGCGAAGGTCCGGGTCCTCGGCGACGATGCCGCGGCCGAGCGTGTCAAAGTCCGGGCCCGGATGGCCTCGGCGGAAAGCCTTGCGCTGGCGGGCGAGGTACAGGGCGTTGGTCTGTGTCAGGGGCGCGGCCGGTACGTAGAGCAGCATGCTGACGGGGTAAGGGCTCGGAGGTGAGGAGGCGGCGGCGGCGGCGGCTACGACGGCGGCGTCGTTGTTGGAGAAGTGGTAGGGGAGATCTGGGTGCCAGAAGATGTAGTCGCCGGGCTGTAGGGTCGGGAGGGTGACGAGGCTACTGCGCAGGTGGAGGTGAGGATGCCAGCGCTCCGTCAGCCGTTGGGCGTGACCGGGGACGGCGCCGTGAATGATGGTGTCCGGCTCGGACTGCAGCTCCCAGTTGGATGGGTCGAGGTAGGCGTCCCAGTCCGGGCCGGGCCGGGGGGAAGTCGGGGCGGGCCGGCGAGGGCTGAAGAAGGGTCGCAAGAGGTAATAGGCGGTGGCGAGGCGTGGCGACGGAAGCAGCCGCAACATGCCCGGCTCCGTCGTCGAAAGGGCGAGCAGGCCCTGGAACATACGAAAGATGGAGCAGGAGCCGTAGCCGTTGTAGAGGTCGATGGTGGCGCCGACGCGACTGGCGCACTGCCAGGGGTCGTACTGCTCCCAGCAGCCTTGGAAGATGCGGTCGTAGGTGCCGCAGCGGCCGTATCCGTCGGGTTCCCACCGTTCGAGCGAGCCGTTGTCCACTTGGGCGACGACACCGGCCGATGACTGGAGAGACGTGATCCAGTCGTCGGCCGACTGACCGGCGAGGAGCTGTTGCGGCGGCGGCGGCGGCGGCGGCGGCTGGGGCGGCCAGAAGCGACCCGAGGCGTTTTCCGCATCGTTAGCCGCAACCGAGGAAGGGGAGGAATCGGAAGCGGATGAATCGACGGAGGAAGTAGGAGAAGAAGACGTAGATGATGATGACGTTGAAGCGGAAGAAGCAGAGCGATCGGGGGAGCGAGAGTCGGCCGAGGGCGGAACGGTGTCGAAGCCCGGGCCACGAACCCGGACTCGGTCGACGTAGGAAATGGGCAGGTCGGTGGTCAGTCGTTGATCGGAAGCCGTATCCCAGAGACTCATGAGGAAGCGCTGAGCACGCAAGACGTTGGGATGAGCCCGACAGCGGACCTGAGCGGGCGTCCAGAAGCAATCGAAGCAAGTCGGATCCTGACGCGGAGCGCGAAAGCGAGCCGTCGAAGAAGAAGCAGAAGAAGAAGAAGGACTCGGACGACCAACATGACTCTGACGACGATGAAGATAGCGAACGGTATCCCTAACAGCCTCATCAGCCGTCCTCGGATCCAAGACCTTGCGCACGACGCCAACACCATATCGACGAAGATCACGACCGAAACGAGCCGTCTGCGCCGCATCATCCACGTCGGCGAATTCGATGGAGGGAATCAGATGCGGGCCTAGACCCTCTATATGCTCGACCTCGGCGCGCAGGGCGTGCATCAGTCGTGGCCAGCTTGCTTCGACGGCGGCTTCGTGGCCGGCGATGAGGTTGCGCTTGATACGGCCGAAGCGAGGTGGTAGCGGGACCGGTTCCGGACCGCCCCAGAAGGAGACTCTTATGTCTGAGTCGGAGTCTGTTTCCGAGACGGTCTTTTGCTTCTTCTTGTTCTTCATCTTGGTGTTTCTCTTCTTCGTTTCGGCTTGTTGTTTCGCTTTGTCTGGGTCTTGGTTGCTTTCTTCTGCTATGAGTCGGAGGGATGTGTTTTCCGGGCACGGAGCTGGGATCGGCATTCGGGCGCGGCTTCCGTCGCCGATGGCTGGCGCGAAAGCCATGATGAGGCGGGTGGCGGTTTTCTTTTTTCTTTTTTTTTTTGCTTCTTTCTTTACTCTGTTTGTAGTACGGATAGTGTTGAGAGAGAGGTGGTGATGACGGGGTATCGAGTAGAGGTTGTCAGAGGGAGACTGTAGCGGGAGAGGAGAGAGAGAGGAAGGGAGAAGAGAGGGAGAGAAGTGGATAGAGATATAACAGAGAGATGGAGCGAGAGAGATGGAGCGAAGGGGAGAGAGAGAGAGAGAGAGAGAGAGAGAGAGATAGAAGAAGAAGAATGAAAGACAAACAGCTCCCCGCCATTTTGTTCCCCCCCCCCCTCCCTCTCTCCTCTCTCCTCTCTCTCTCCTCTCACCCTCTCGTCAAATCATGTCCGTCTCTTCTCACAGGTAGCACCAGCTGAACTGAACAGGCTTTTTAGGCCCCCCGGCCCGCCGTTCCCTCGAGGCAGCAGCCTCTACATATGCATGTGTATGTATGTATGTACCTCTGATGAAATCGCGCAACGTCGTACGCACGCGGCCCTGCCCTTGGTTGAGTGGCTAGGTAGGTAGGTAGGTAGGTAGGTAGTAGGTGTTAGCCAACTAGTATGGATATATACTAACGAACTACCTACCTACATACATACATATGTAAAGCCAACGACGACTATCTGCCTCTATTCGTGCATAAATACATAGATGATGATCAAAAACTAACCCTATAAACCCTACAAACCCTATACGCCGCAAATCATGGCTACCTACGAGCTTGCCATCGACCAAAGCAGAAGCAGGCAGTTGGAATGTATGTATGTATATGGTACAGACTACATACATACAACACTGTCACGCTGTTGACCGAGAGACATGACATCCTCAGCCAAGAAAGACGCGGAAAGCTTAAAAGGCCCTCAACGGGCCTTGATTCCGGCTCGACTCCATCACGGTCCCAACAGTAGGATTACATACAACAGTACAATGCCGCCTCTCCCTTCTTCTATCCTTTTCCAAAAGAGCCCTCCCTTTTTTTCTTTCCTTTTCCCACTTCCTCCTCCCCCACACGCCGGGGGGCACCTTTGTGCTTGAGATGACAGGCAGCCAGCCCACTTGTCCTCCTACTTGACAAGACGAGTTTTGATTGCTGGAGGTTGGCTAGGATATTGGATGGATAGGATTTTTTTTAGGAGGGTTTACCTGTTTTCCTCGCTTACAGATATGTATAGTAGGCATCTCAATCGACGATGATGAAATGTATATATAGAGGTATGTTAGAGAGCCAGACCGAGAGAGTGTGAGAGCACCTACATAAGCGAGTAGCAGGTACCAACGCACGTCGGCATCGGTGTGCTATAGCTACAAGGTAACCCCCCCTCTGCCCTTTTGTCGTCACACGAATCCGTAGGTTATACATACATACATACATAGGCAGTTGCCGACACAAGGGAGGGAAGCCTGAAGAGCCTCGTTCTGGCGTGCTTCAAACACACACGCACACGCATACAGATGCATGTGCCCACTTACATACCTACATACCTACACGATACAGATGTGTTTCTAGGTACCTACCTATGTATGTATGTAAGTACGGAGAATGTAATCCTCTCTCACACTCCCGCTCGTTCGCTCACTCACTCAACTCACTCATGCAACTCCCTCACGCAACTCCCTCACACCACTCAAACAACTTGACTCACTCACTCACTCATTCACTCATAAACATCATCATCAAGACTCGCTCGGGACGATACCCTTTCCAAACCAAACCCTCCCCTTTCCCCCCTCCTTTCACAGCTTCGACTGCTTCGCCTCAGCCTTCCACCCATCTTCCATGGCAATCAGCTCGGCAGCGCGCTCGCCGATAGCCAGCACCGTCACCATCGGGTTGATGGACGGCATCTCCGGGAAGATGCCGGCGTCGGCTATGCGCAGCCGGCTGATGCCGCGCACCCGCAGCTCCGGGTCGACCACGGCCAACTCGTCCCGCGTCACGTCGCCCATCTTGGTCGTCCCGGCCGGATGGTAGACCGTGTGGGCCACGCGCCGCGCGTACTCGCTAATGTCCTCGTCGCTCTGCACCGCCGGGCCGGGCGCCACCTCGCGCGACAACCAATCGCGAAAGGGGCTCTGCTCTGCGACCCGCCGCGCCGCCCGGATCCCGGCCACCAGCGTCGCCGCGTCGTATCCCTCTGGGTCGGTAAAGTATCGAAAGTCGAGCGCCGGCTTGACCGTCGGGTCCGAAGACGTCAGGTACAGTCGTCCGCGCGATCGGGCCCGCGGGATGTTGGGCGTCATGCAAAACGCATAGCCGTCGCGCACGGTGGGGTAGCCCAGCCGCTGCGTGTTGAGGCAAAAGGGAATCTGATAGCAGTGCATCATGACGTCGGCCGCGTCGCCATCGCCGCCCGCGGCACCGGCCATTTCACGCCGTAGGAAGAGGCCGGCGTCCGAGTCCATGGTCGTCTGGTTGGGCGGCACCGGCTTGTTGAGTTCCCACATGATTATCGTCTCCGGATGGTCGACCAGGTTCTCGCCGACGCCCGGCAGGTCGGCGACGACGGGGATGCCCAGACCCTCGAGCTGAGCGCGCGGTCCGAGGCCGGAGTGCAGCATCAGGCGCGGCGTGTCGATGGCGCCGGCGCAGAGGATCGTCTCGCGGCGCGGACGGAGCCTCAGCCGCTTGCCCGAGGCCAGCTCCACCACGACGCCGGTGGCGACGGCCTTTTCCACCATGACACGCGACACGTGGGCGTCGGTCAGCACCGTCAGGTTGGGCCGGCGCTCTTCGCCCCGCAACATGGGGTGGATGTAGGCAACCGAAGCGCTACTGCGGTGGCCGTCATCCGGGTTGTACGAGACGGAGAAGAATCCAGCTCCCTGGGTCAGATGTCCTTTGGCGCGGATCTCGGCATTAAAGTCGGCGATGACGGGCACGTCGAGAGCCGTGGCGCACGACTGAACCCAATCTTTGCAAAGCTGGTTGCGATGACGGGCATGCACCGGTTGGATCGTGTTGCGCAGCCCGTCCACCAGCCGTACCATGGTGTCGAAATCCCAACCGCGGCAGCCCTGAGCCACCCAACGGTCCATGTCGTGGCGGAAGGGACGGAAGCTGATGAGCGTGTTGTGAGACGAGCAGCCACCGAGAACCTTGGCGCGCGAGTGGCGGATGTGGCTGTTTCCCATGGGCTGCTCCGTCGTGCCATAATCATAATCGAGTTCGCCGCCGAGGAGCGAGAGCCAATTTCGCAGATCCAAGACGTTGTTGAGCCGGAAGTCGGACGGGCCCGCCTCGATCAGGAGGACACGTCGCTCCGGCAGATAAGACGAAAGACGGGAGGCGATGACGCAACCGGCCGTGCCTCCGCCAACGATGATGTAGTCGAAGCCATCGACAGAATCGGGCGGGAGCGTGTTTGTCGTCATGATTTTTAAAAAGGATTTTTTTTTTCCCTTTCACCTAATAAGAAGCAAAGTGAATCCAGGAAAGGACAGTATTGAAGGTTAACGGGGTAGCAGTGACTGAGACAAGAACGGAAGCAATCGTCTTGATAAGATAGCCAACAGTTTGGAACAAGAGAAGCAGAAGAAGAAGAAGAAGAAGCCAAAGAGAGACAAAGAAAAAAAGCGGAGGAGGAAAAAAGAAGTTGGCGAAGAAACATTAAGGGCTTCAAGTGTCTGTAAGCCAAGGAGAGAGGCTGAGTGACGATGACCGATCTGGACTAGCGCGCTAAGCCATGTGAGTCGGATAGCCTTTTACGAGACGGCGCTAGCCATCGTGCGTTAGCCTGAAGAAGCGTCAGCAGCCACTAGCTCGCGGAACTGCCCATGTGCGTATCGATTTGCGTATCGATGTGTGTATCGATAGCCGTGCACACATAATTAATGAGCCAATAGCAATAATACGGTAGGATTGCAGTCAGTCGGTCTTCAGCGATAGACCGAGAATATCCGTACCTACCTATACGAAGCTACATGGGGAGAAACGCGGTCATTCGCCAATTGCGACGCCGTGTTGATTCTGTTCCCTTCCTCCCTTTTAATTCTCCTCCGGCCATGCCACCGTCGTTGTCTTTGCGCCGCCGTGGCCTCACTTGGTCGATCCATTCATGCCAAGTGACCTACCCTGGAGCCGGCCCGCTGGCGCGACTCATCGTGGCGAGCCTCACTTCCACCTCCGCTTCCACTCCTGCTCCTCAACAACGCCGCAGCTTCGCCATGTCTTTTCCGTCCGAAATCCACACCTTTCACTCCGGCTCGACTCACCCCGAAACGTCGGACTCGAACAAAACCTTCGTCTCGCTTGACCCGGCTACAGCTCGCCCACTCGCCACCGTCTTTACCACGACGCCCCGGCAGCTCGACGATGCTGTTGCCGCTGCCCGGGCTGCCTTCCCCGGCTGGTCTCAAACGCCGGCGCCTCGTCGTGCAGAAATCTTGCTTCGTGCCGCCGCCATCTTACGCCAGCGTAATGACGAGCTCGCTCTGACGGAGACGCTTGATACCGGCCGCGCTCTGTCCGAGACGGCGGCCGTCGACGTCATCACCGGTGCCGATGTCCTCGAGTACTACGCCCGCCTCGTCGCCGACGGCCAGCCCGGTCACCATACGCGCCTCAGGCCGGATGCCTTTGTCCTCACCAGCCACGAGCCTCTGGGTGTCTGCGCGGCCATCGGCGCCTGGAATTACCCCCTTCAGATTGCCCTCTGGAAGTCTGCTCCTTGTCTGGCCGCCGGAAATTGCCTCGTCTACAAGCCCAGTGAAGTGACGCCCCTTCACGCCGAGACACTTGCCCTCATCTACCGCGAGGCCGGACTGCCGCCGGGCGTCTTCAATGTCGTCTATGGCGACGGACCTGCCGTCGGTGCGCCCCTCGTCGCCCATGCGGACATTGCAAAGGTCAGCTTTACCGGTCAGGTCTCGACCGGCTGCGTCGTCGCGTCCGAGGCCGCCCGCCGCATGAAGTCGGTCACCATGGAGTTGGGCGGCAAGAGTCCACTGCTGGTGCTACCGGACGCCGACGTCGACGAAGCTGCCGACGTCGCCATGGCCGCCAATTTCTTTTCCACCGGCCAGGTTTGCACCAATGGCACCCGCGTCTTCGTCCCGGATACGCTACTGGCCGGCGTAGAGGAGGCCCTGGTGGCCCGCTGTCGCAACGGCATACGCATGGGCATCCCGCGTGAAGAGCGCACCAACTTTGGCCCCGTCGTCAGCGCCGTCCAGCGCGACAAGGTCATGTCCTACATTCGCCACGGTCGCGAAGTCGACGGCGCTCGCGTCCTCTACGATGGGGCCGTGGACGCGCAAAAAACGAGGCCCACGGCCGACGGCTTCTGGGTCGCACCCATCATCTTCACCGACTGCGCCGACACGATGCGCATTGCCCGCGAGGAGATTTTCGGACCCGTCATGTGTATCCTGCCATACAAGACTCGTGACTGTCGGCAGGAGGAGTGGCTGCCTGAGCTGATAAGCAGGGCCAACGACACACATCTGGGGCTGGCCGCTGGCGTCGTCTCCTCCGACCTCGCTCTGGCTCATGACGTCGTGCGCCAGCTGCAGGCGGGCATCACCTGGATAAACACATGGGGCGAGTCGCCTGCTGAGATGCCGGTCGGCGGCTGGAAGATGAGCGGTATCGGCGTCGAGAACGGCCACGAGGGCATTCGCGCATACACGCAGACCAAGAGCACCTTGGTGCAGCTAGGCAAAGGTGCCTGCAAGGATATGTTTCCCCGGCTATGATGCAGGCTCGCACTCTACATACATACATACAAGTCGAGGCGCCCGAGGAAACACAGAATGTACATACATACATGCATGCATGGCCCTGGACTTGTTGGCATCTCTGGATGAACCCGTGACGAGGAAGTACGGCTATTCGAGATGCCTCATGTTGCTTCTGCTCATGTAAGAGAGACTTTCGATAAGACGACTGATGAGTGCTGTGGTGCTTTGCTTGGCTGTTCTGTTTCGTTGGCCCAAGCCCGTCATCGATTGCCGGTCGTGTTGAGAAGGCGTCTGTCTCTGTCTGTCACCAGGTCAAGGATTGCTAAGATGAGATGAGTGTCGACGCCTTGATGAAATGTCTAGTCATGTCGTTGCGGTCCGATCCGAGTCTTGGACTCCACTTATCGTTTCACTGCAGCAGACGTCGCCTGTGCCGACACGGCAAGAGAAACATGCATGGATTTGGAGGGACAGGACAACTGAGCTGTTGACTGGGAGCATAAAACAACCAACAGCGAACAGCATTTTACGAAGCCATCCCCGATTAATGATGCCAACTAATGATGCCAACAGGCTGAAGATTGTCTCCACCTGTCGGGACTTGAGCGACGGCAACTCCCGTGATTGTGCTTCTAGACGGTCTAAATCTCCTATAGTCTAGACAGACCTGGACTTGTGGGACGAGGGTTGTCCCTTTACTTGGTAAGGGAGACCGAAGAGACGCCAAGTGCTGCAAGATTGGATCTAGTCTGGCCAACTCGAAGGGATCGTGATGGGAGTGGAGCCGATAGCGCTTTTCTGGCTTCAACGTCGAGAATGGTCTCATTCTCGTCCTATTGTTATCATCTCTTGGCACGTGCCTCCACATCTCTCGACGATGAATCGGCTGTCGTACATATGTATCCCGGGTCTGTCTGTGTCTTGACCATGCATTTTCTACATGATGGAAATGCTCAAAGGCTATACGGATATTGAGTTTCCCAAGAGCCGTATTGTTCGAAGCAGGTGACGTCTTGGGGGGAAAGAACCAGGACAAGGCACCCCCCTGCTTCTTTGGCATTTGCATTCTCGGCTAGGGACTTGCTCAAGGCCAAGAAATCGAAGAGTATCCACAACATGACAGGATTCATTCTCGGCCGGGCCCGAAGAAGTTGCATTCTTAGTCTTTTCTTCCAGACCAGCTTATCCCGGTCTGAATGATGGTTGATGCTGCGATTGCGACTCAAACACCGACCAATACCAAGCCCTGAATATGAATGAGGCAGTATCTTGCGAGTGTGTAATGCTTATGGACACTCGGTTCTCGGGTTGAAAAAAAAAGATGAGAGAGGGAGGAGGGCGACGGGTCTCCTCTCCCCTCCCCTCCCCCCCCATATCTGTTGCTGAGCAGGAAACGCAAATAGGAGAGGAGGGAGGAGGGGAGGGGAGGGGGGGCATGCGGCAATAGCCTATAGGAGATTGCCATTATGAGGAGGATGGATGCGTTAATAAAGAGGAAAAAAGAGGAGACTTGAGGACGAAGACGTTGACGGATGAAGCTGCGGTTGAAATAGACGACGTTACGACTTTGGGAGGGCATATAGTATGTATGTATGTATGCATGTTATGTATGTGTGTATGTGATGTACATACATACATGCAGACGGATCGTGTGAGCCGACATCTCTTCCGTCTGTCTTCGCTCCCGGCTTGAAGAAGACGATCGATCAAGGGGAACAGAAAAAAAGAGGGTAAAGAGTCGAAACAGAGGATCAAGACAGAGGAGGGGGGGGAGGGGGCAAAGGACAAACATACATACATACATACATAAGAGGAAGAGAGGGAGAAAGAGAGAGAGAGAAAGAGGCTCGAGATAACTGAGAGGAAGAGAGAGAGAGAGAGAGAGAGAGAGAGAGAGAGAAAGGACAGAGATGATGATGGTGGAAGACAGCCGCCGCATCGACGAGGCCATAGCTTCAGGCCGGGTCCCGGCCGAGATAACAGCCGACTTCCTCCGCGAAAGCCATGACGGGCCGGCCATGGTGGGCATCATGCTCGTCATGATGCTCACGGCCGCCATTGTGGTTTGTCGATTGCTGGCGCGGACGCTGATGCTTCAACGATTCGGCTTCGACGACTGCCTCGCTCTAGCATCGCTGGTGAGCCATATCCATATCCTATTCCTCCTCCTCCTCCTCTTCCCATCTTCTCTCCCCTCGTCTATCACAAAACCAGCAACGACAACTAACTCTCCCCCCCCCCCCCAAAACAGCTAACGCTCGCCGCCTTCGTCGGTCTCTGCATGGAACTAATCCGCCTCGGATCCGGCCGTCACTACGCCTACATCCAATACGTCCTCGACCTAAGCACAGTAGAGCGAACGCAAGTCCTCGACTTCGCCGCCCACATCCTCTACACCGTCGCCCTTCTTCTGTGCCGGGTGTCGGGTCTGGCGTTTTACCATCGCGTCTGCGGCTTACACGGCGGCTTCTTGGTCGGTATCCATGTTGTTTTCGGACTGCTCATGGCTGGATTCTTGCCGCAGCTTTTACTCATCGTCTTTCATTGTCAGCCTGTTACGGCGCTTTGGCCTTATGGTTGGGAGCCTGATAGTGCCGTTTACAAGTGTTTGCAGTGGGGGGTCGTTTATGTTACCAACTCGACCATCTCGCTCATCTGCGATATGTTGTTGTTTGGCATTCCTGTTGCGATGCTGAGGATACTTGAGATGCCTCAGAGGAGGAAGATTCAGCTGGGTTGCATCCTGTTGCCGGGCATCGCGTCAGTTATATCCCCCCCCCCCTCCTTGTTCCGGTTTGTTTGTCTTTCAGCCATCTCTCTAACACGGATGAAAAAAGCGTCGTCGCCATATCCATCACTCGTCTTGTCCTCGTCGTCATCGGCCAATGTGAGTCTTCCTCACTACAGGCGGAACATGTCAACCCGATTCTGACTTGGCTTTAACAGGGGAGATGGACATGTCATGGAGCTACAACGCTCTACTAGCCGTCGAAGTTTCGGAAATAGGAGCGACGCTCATCGCCCTATCGGTTCCCGGCGTCAAGCCACTGGTCGACAGGTTCATCCTACGCAAAGACAACACCTCGCAGACGGCCGGCGGGTCAAAGTACATGCCCAGCCCCGGCAGCCATACGTCCAAGGGGACGGCTCTGAGCACGCTCAAGCTTCGATCGGACTATAGCATGCTGGGGGCCGAGACGGCTGGCAACTACGGCACCGAGGTCAGCGCCGGCTCGCACGGCGGAAGCGTCAGTCAGGAGGGGATTCATGTCACCGTCGACTTTCACGTCAACGACGGCGAGTCGAAGAGGCTCGCGGCCAAGCAGAGCGTGTAAAGGGGGATGATGTGGATGATGTGGATTGATGATGACGATGATGATGATGATGGTGTATATCTTGATAGTTCTTCAACAAGACTTGATCGATGGAATTGCGAGTCAGGGGATGGAATGCTGGTATAATATAGCTGATCTGGGATACGAGTTGTGCCACGATATGTTTGAGTGTCCCATCACTCCGTTCCTGATCAACACGAGGCCTGCATTGTGTATCCGTGTAGAACCTATGTATGGATGATCTTCCTTGCCTATCCGTACTATATACGGATTCCTGGGCATGAGAGTCTTCCATGTATGAAGTGTTTAACATTACGAATACGAAAACCAACCAGACAAAAGGAAAGAAAGGGGTCATCACCGTATCGTCATCTCTGTCCACCTTCCTTGGCGTCATCATCCATCCAAAGCAGCAGCATCATCAGCATCGCCATCATGACGACGGCTGCTGCTGACTCATTCCACATCCGACCGGCCAAGTGGCCCGACGACCTCGAAGCCATCCGAGCCTGCTTCAACGCCTACGTCGAGTGGCTCGGCGAGGACCTTTCCTTTCAGGGCTATGCCAGCGAGCTAGACACGCTGCCTGGCCAGTACGCACCCCCCGCCGGCGCCCTCCTTCTGGCCGTCGATGCCGTCAGCCATGACCGGGTGCTGGGCTGTGTCGCTGTCCGACCGCTCGACCTTGACCACGGACGGCGGCGGGCCTGCGAGATGAAGCGGCTCTTTGTATGGCCCGAGGTGCGTGGCCGTGGCATCTCTCGTGCCCTGGTCAGGCACGTCGTCCGGACGGCAAGGGAGGCGGGCTATGATGAGATGATGCTCGATACCCTCCCTCGGATGCGTGCTGCCATCGAGCTGTATGCTTCCGAGGGCTTCGTCCCGACTGAGCCGTACTACCATAACCCTCTTGGCGGCGCCATCTATATGGTCAAGAGACTGGGAGACGTGTGAGATCAACCATATGTATGTATGTAGTAGTAGTATGTCCTGTTAGTTGCGTACCTAGTTAAAAGCAGCTTTATACACACACACACACATACATACAACCGTTTCCCACGATCCAACCAGAACAAAGAACAAAACATGTACCGACGATATAATATCCAGCATATACGGAACAAGGCCACTCACTCCCCCTTCTCCCTCCAGTCTCTCAGAGCGGCAGAGGAACCTTCCTCTGGTCAAACCCCCTCCAAAAGGGCATAGCCCTGGTGTAACCCTTTGAAATGAGAAGGTCCTCGATGGCGCTGGACCACTTGACCAGCTCAGACTCCTGCCACGCCGTCTGCATGAGTCCGAGACCGATTCCCATGCCGGATTCTCTATGGATGGATATCGGCAACGTCATGATCGGGTAGCCTGCCTGCGCCGCGATCTGGTAGCTCTGGCCGGGCTCGAGCGGCACCAGCAGGGCGCTGAGTCTCCGGTTCTTCCATGTGAGGGCGTCGTCGATGCCCCTTCGTGCCGAGGTGCGACAGAAGTGCAGGGCCTTTCGGTAGGTGTCGTCCATGATGCCCCTGGTGGCCAGCGAGGCTTCGAAGCCGTCTTGGCCCGAGTACCAGGCCGGATGCGACCGCGGTCTGCCGCCCTCGGTATCGAGGTGGGCGTTGTTGTAGTCTACTATGTCTTGAAGGGTGCGGATGCTGGTGTTGCCCAGGGTTGAGAGGTAAGTCTCGATGTTGCGGTAGAAGTCGACCTTGATGTACGTGTACTCGGACCGGTTGGCCCATCTCCGGGACGATCCGTAGTCCCAGTCCCAGCCGTGGGGGCTCACAATCTCCTGATAGTTTGTGATCTCGGTGTTGTTGATGATTCTGGCTCCGGCCTGGGCCAGCATGTTGACTACCTCGAGCAGGATGCGCTTCGTCTCCGGGTCGGTGTGAACCCAGAAGCTGTTCCAGGGAATGCCGAACCGGGCCCTGCCGGTCAGGGTCCTGTTGTTCAGATCACCGCGGGTGGTGAGGTATTGCTGGAAACCTTGTCCCGTGACGGGGATAGGGAGGTGGGTGAGATTGCACATGGCCTTGGTGGCGGGATCGTCTCGGTCATAGCCGTAGATGGCGTCGAGAGCGAGGATCGCGTCTTTGACCGTCCGGCCAAAGGTTCCGACCGAGTCTTGGTTCAGGGACTCGGGGATGACGCCGGTTCTAGAGGTGAGTCCTACGGTTGGCTTGAAGCCGACGATGGAGTTGCGCATGGCCGGATTGACGACTTTTTTTATATCGCAATGCTCAGCAAAAGCCAACACAAGAGAAGCAGTCAAACAAGGGGCTACTCACCGCTGCCATCCGTCTCGGTGCCGATGGAAAAGGCGGCGGCGTTGATGGAGACGCCGACGGCGCTGCCGGAGCTGCTGCCGCCCGGGTTGACCGTCATGTTGTAAGCGCTATAGCACTGGCCGCCGCGAGCAGAGTAGCCTTCGGAGTAGTTGGTGCTGCGCATGTCCGCCCACTCGCTCATGGCGGCCTTGCCCAGCAGGACGGCCCCCTTGCGGCGCAGTCGGTCGAGGACGTGGGCGTCGGCCGGCACGACGCTGTACTTGAGCGCCAGGCTGCCGGCCGTCGTCTGCATCTTGTCTTTGGAGGCGATGTTGTCCTTGATGGTGAAGGGGATGCCGTGCAGTGGCCCGCGAATCATGTGGACTTTTCGCTCTCTATCGCGCTCTCGAGCAATGTCCAACGCGTCTGGGTTGATCTCTATCATGGAGCTTTATCATGATTGTCATTTTCAATCATGGTCTTGGTCAGCTCTTCCGCACCATTCATCATCATCATCATCTTCTTCTTCTTCCTCTAATTCACATCTTCCACACACTCACCCAGCGTATTCCTGTGTCTGCTCGATCCGGTTCAGATAGCACTGAACGAGCTGCTTCGAAGTAAGATTGCCTCGTTCCATCCATTCCTGCATCTCATAGATGGTAGCCTCCTCAAGCCACAAGCCCTGGCACGGCGGCATCCGCATCTTCAGGATGATACTAGGAGAATAGAGGCGAAAACTGTCGATGTTGATGTGCGGTCCTGCGAGCACTCCATGCTTGGCGAGAAAGAGGCTCAGCCACAGGAGGACGTCCTGCGACCTCATGGCTGAAGGAGACACAAGACGGAGGACAATATACAAGACAGAAGACAACGCAATATACACAGACATATACACACGCTCTCTCTCTCTCTCTCTCTCTCTCTCTCTCTCTCTATCTCTCTCAAACACTCACAATACTCAGACACAGACACGGAGCCACAACACAAAGAAAAGAGGAAGAAAAGAGAAGGTTGAGACAGACAAGTTTGAGAGTTTGACAGTCGGAAATTGAAGTCTTTTGCTCAGGAAAGGAAAAGGCGGGCCGAGAGAGAAGAAGGATTCAAGGCTGGGAGAACGCGTGAGAAGTAATAAAACGCTACTGTGGCCCTATGCTTGGCATCGTGATTTTAATTGCCAGGACGGACTAGGAGGGGCGGAAGAAGAGGAGGGCAAGGGGTGTGGGCGGGAGGAGAGGAGGAAGACAGGAGAGGAGAGGAGAGGAGAGGAGAGGGAAGAGAGTCAAGAGAGGGACCGAGTGGGCATGACGATGGTCGTGTACAACAACGTATTACACCCCCCTTCCATACCTATAGGCTATATTCTATACATACAACAACATGAACAAGCCATCCCGATAGATACACAACGACGACGAGTCCGAGTTTCCACTCCGGCTCTCGATAACCGGCGGGCGCCGGAAGACGCCCGACTCAGAGCTTATGCAGTATCGAAAGGCTTATGACCGGAAAGCCCCCTCTTTCTCCTCTGATATCACACAAAAAAAAAACACACAGGGACAGATAATAGGTTCGTTCGGAACCGGAGAGTGTGGCTGCCAATATCGGCGTTTGTCTCTCTGTCTCTCTTACTCTACATACATACATTTGTCTCTCTGTATGTATGTACATATGTAGGTATGTATGTGTTTGCTCTCTCTCTCTCTCTCTCTCTCTCTCTCCCCCTCTGTACATACATACATATGTACATTGCCTTCTCGATACGGCAGCCGAGATGGATCCCTTGTGAGCACATACATACATACATACATACGTACATAAGACTTTGGCTGCCTGGCTAGTATCCGTACCTATTTCTGTATGCATACAAGATGGATAAATGTCCAGTATGCGTGTGAGAGTGAGAGCTAAACGTGATATGTAATAGATCTGTTGTAAAGGTAGGGTTAATAGGGTTAGTGTTGCATAGTATGTATTGTACATAAGGCTAAATAAAGGTCAGCAGCAGATGGCATCAAAAGGCCTTGCTGCCCACTATCATCGTCATCATCATCACCATCATCGTTGACAACCATAACCGCCCTAGCTATAAGACAATCACATACATATGTACACCCACGTTTTTCAACAGAGCAAAACTCGGTTCCTACCGAGCACCACATCAACCCTTCTGGAATCCCCTCTCAAGTGGGTAAAATCCAAGCTTCGGAAATCTCCTTGCTACCTACCTACCCGGAAATTTGACGTTCCCCCCCCCGTCTCATCACGCCATAACCACCACCTTACTCTCCGTACGGATACATGGTATAAGAGAGAGAAGAGAGATAATAACACTCCGTTCAATAAGCCAATATCCATGGTAATAATGTAAAGCCGAAGTGAAAAGTCCCCCAGTTGAGAGAAGAAAGAGAAGAAGAAAAAAAAAACAGCTCGGCGATCCGGTCAAGTAACGAATCATGTCGTGATATTCTTTAGAAACAGTCTCCACGTTCGGCTCCAGCGGCCACTCACCTAATCTTGGCAGAGAGAGAGAGGGGCGGAAGCGGGGGAGAGGAGTAAAGGGGTGGAGGGGAGACCGGCCCGCTTCAAAGGGCTTTTGTTTTTTTTCTCCTCGTTCACAAACAGCTCGAGCTGAAATACATGGAGAGGAGAGAGGAATAAAGTGTAATATCGTGGGGGGGAGAAAGAGAGAGAGAGAGAGAGAGAGAAGAGAGAGAAGAGAGAAACACACACAGATAGAGAGAGGAAAAGCTAAACTCGAGACATGTACGACATGCATACATACATAGATACGGGTCACTTAAGCTTATGAGTTCGAAGACAGAGAGAACAATAAGAAAAAACAACACCCTGAGATTGTGTGTGGGTGGGCGGACACACACACACACACACACACACACACACACCAGATGATGCCAGTTTTCAACTTGCTATACTTAACAATGCCTCTATTAAGCCTGACCCCAGGAGATTTCATCAACCAAGAAAAACCTTGACTCCTTTCCCTCTCCTTTACAAGGGGCCATTCCTTTACAGGGGGGGGGGGGGGGGGGGCTAAACTAACCCCCATTGGTTGCCGAGCAGGCATCAACTTTTACCCTTTTCTCTCTCTTTCTCTCTCTTTCAACCGTTTGTCTCTATGCAGGTTTCCCCTAGGACTCTTATCTCGCCTAGAGCCTAGGACCCAATACCAAGGGTAACTGACCCAGCACAGACACCGGTTTCCAATTATACACCGGCCCCTCGTTAAACCGGGAGAGCACTTTCGCCAGGCTCTCCTCGCACTTTTCCAACAGTTTGTTTGTCTCGACGTCGTTGTTGCTCGTCCTTCTCTTGTAGCCTTCGATGACTTGCTTTGTGGCTAGGAGGCAGGTGTTTGTGCATAGTTGGGACGTGCAGCCTTTGAATTTGCCGTCTTTCGTCGCTAGGATGTTGAAGCTTTGCTGTTGGAGGTAGAGAGGCAAGTTTTGAACCCAGCTTCATATGGAGGGAGTCGAGGTCAGTTGTTGAGCGACAACAGGTGGCGATCGGGAGGGTTCGGTTGCAACAGTTAGTTACCTCATTATCCCTGCTTTATTGTAAACCAGTTGCATCAACTGATGCAAGTCTTCAGATTCCGGCGCTACAGTAAAGTGCTCAAAGTCGGCGTCCTCCCAGAAGATATACCCTCCAGGCTCTTATGAGTGCGGATGCAAAGTCAACATCATATTCGATGGCAACAAAAGACTGGATAGGGTCTCTCCTACTAAGCATCTTCTTGACGCCTCTGATAAAGTCGTTGACCTCTGTCGAATTCAGAATGGTCGCCCACATACGGATGTGGACGACGTCGTACTGGCCCATCAATGATGGGGGGAGATGACCTTTGGAATCCAACTTGCTAAGGGTGACGTTGGCCGGCCATTGATTCCGACATGGAAACATCTTGTCCGATATGTCATATCCATCCAATTTAACAGAAGGAGGAAGTCTCCGAGAAAGGTCCATCAACCAGATCCTACAGCCCATGAGCAAAGAAACTACATGGTCAAAAGTTCGCAGCTTACCCAGTTCCAGCCCCGAGTTCGGCAATCTTCATATCCTCTCGGACAGGGATGTCGGGCGGAAGGACATGACCTTGATACATGGTCCACAAGAGGTGCTGGGCGTCGAGCCTGTCCGTGTCATTCATCATGATCAGTCGAGAGAAAGGAGACGCCCTACCTCGTCGATTCCCACAAGTTTCTCCTAAGCATGTACGCATCAGTCATTGCGACGACTATCGATTGGGAGGATGCTTGAAAGGCCGAACAGTACCTGAGTGACGGACGCAGTTGGTTGATGGACATACATATATATCTCGAACTACATATGTTGAAAACAAGGGAGCAAAGGTCTCAAGACGATTGATGAATACTATAAAGACTACGTAGCTTATGAAGAGAAAATGGTCAACCAGACTCTGTTGAAAGGGCGAAGGGACTCAATATTGGAATAGATGTCTGTCTGAGGTTCACCCTGATGTTCCCCTCCCTGCCTTGACAACACACGTACGTCTTACACGCAGTGTTCCTCGTCTCTCCCTCTCTCACTGCTTTTAATAGAAGCATCGAAAGTACATACATGCAGAAATAGAGCTCCAGAAATACTCGGTTCCAAGTCAGCAGCGGATGAAGAAGTTGGTTCGGCAGATGCTTCAAAGCCTCGGTAAAGCGTCAGTAATAGCAACGAGAGTTTCCAAGAGAAAATAGAACATCTCTTCACCGCTGATTCAAAAGCAAGAAAAAAAGGAAGAATATATAGAGAGAGAAAGAGACAAAAAGTACCCGAGCCTTACGCAGCGCGGTCTGGGCCGGGAAACTGTTTCTAGACTCATCCTTTTTTTTTTGTCTTCGTAAGATGGAAGACAGGCAAGTTCCGAGACGGAGCGTCGTTATGTTGGAAGGGAGTTGCATATGCATGAATTACCTGGATAACGACTTCCTATCGTCTGTAAATAGAATGAAAGAAAGAGCCCGTTTTATAGCGCCTTCCCTTGAATTCTTCCCTTGACACGAGAAGACGGTGGTAACAGAAGGCGTCTTCTCTCTCTCAGTTGGCGGCTGAAGCAAGGGGACCACTGCACGTGATGAGTTCCCTGACCGAGTGACGAACGCTGATTACCTAAGTGAAATAGCCATCACAGACTTAATAGAGTGCAATTAAGACCTGTGACATACGTACCACTTCACCGAAAGCTAACAGCACACCTCTGTCACAGGGCGTTCATTCATCCAGCCTCCTCGGCTGGCCTGTGTCTCCCTCTCTCTCTTCTCTCCAGGAAAAGAGAGACATAGAAAACAACTCAATCATCAAATGTCGCCCTCAGCCTCCAAGCCGGTGGTGGAAGAAAAGCCGGCTCGACGGCCAAATACCATCGATGGCCTGCTATCGCATCTGCACCGCTGCCTCGAGACGCGCGCCGGCGCCGACGTCGTGCTCCTCTTCCTCTGCTACGCCAGCCGCCTCGGGGGCTCTCTTCTCGAGGCTCTGAGTCGGCCTATCCTTCGACATTCGGCACGTCGCTTCGTCGCGGCCGCCTTCAAGCTTCCCCCCGCCGCCACCGTCGTCCTTTCGGCGACGGCGCCTCAGCCACCGATGGCCGTCAGCGCCCTGCGGCTCGGACGACGCCTCAAGGCCCTTTCGGCCATGATAAGCGAGACGCGAACGGTAGGCCGTCTATGGGGTCTCTTGGGTCTGTACTTTGCCGCCAAGCGTCTTGTGCTGCGGTCGTGCGACGCCGGCGGCGACAACGACGACGTCGACGGCGACCGTCTCTTCGACGCCGGCTTGGCCTTTGCTCAGATGGCTTCGCTCATCGTCTTTCAGGCGGCCGAGAACGTCGCTTTCCTCTCCAGCAAGGCAATCTTGCCTTATCCGCCCGCCACCCAGGCCAGGTTGGCGCTGCTGAGCGTCCGCGCTTGGGGCTTATACGTCGGCATGGAGCTGGCGAGGCTGCTCGTCGACCGGTCGCGAAAGCCTCTTTCCTCCCGCGACGCCAAGTCGGCTACCGGCTGGCGGAAGAGTTTCTGGCGGAACATGGCCTGGGCGCCCCTGACGGTTCACTGGGGTACGCCCGCGGGTCTGCTGCCGGACTTGGCTGTCTCGCTTTTGGCCGCTTATCCCGCAACGGGATCCATGGTCGACCTTTGGCGGGAGACGGCTTGATGGGGTTACCGATTTTCTCTTGAGGCGTCGAAGAAGATTAGAGAAGACCTATGACAAAGTTTCGACATCGGGAGGCGGCAGCGAGCTCTCTCATTCCCATGTTTTTTGCGGATGTTCTTCGCCACGGCTGTACCATCTGAATCGATTCACCTCTCTTTTTGATACAATGACTAGCTTAACGTAGGTACTCTGATGAAAAGAATCAACATCCGCATACACAAGGTTCATCCCCTTATCCCTCGGCCCTTTTCTCGGTCCTCGCCGTCGTCTCAGGCCGTCCGGTCCGGTCCTTGATTACACCTTCACTTCTTCCCTTCTTCCTTGAAGCCATGGTAACCAATTGACTTCGGCCGAGCCTCGCTCGATGACCGATGTACAACCGTGTCAGATACAAGACTTTGCACCTTTGGGGTAGCATCCTTCGCCCACTGACTTCACCGTCTACTCTTGCTCTTGCTTATCTTCCTCTTCCGAAGGCATACGGAAGTCACCTTCAAGGGCAAAGAGCTCGTCTTGCACGTCGGGGTTGCAGTTCTGCCGGACGATGCCAAAGACCTCGTCGTCTGTCTGCATCACGCGCCGTACCAGTCCGCTGAGCTCGTCCCAGCACACGACACTGTCGATGGCCGGATCGGAAACGCTGGCCGTGGCGCATACGCAGTTCATCTCGAGCTCGAGGACGGCGCGGAAGAGATGGGCGAGCGTGGAGCGGACCATGTCTTCCTTGTCGCGGAACTCACTCTCGTCGTTCCAGCTGCTGCTGTTCATCAACTTGTTGTCCAGTTGTCCGTACCATGCGACACGGCCGACTATGTGCACCAGACCGGCTCTCATGTCATTGCGCTCAATGATGGGCGCGAGAAGTTCCTTGATTGACCATGTCAGTTGTTTCAACCCCTGAAAAAGAACACTGGATGAAGGAATGTCGGGGTTCATACCGGAGTCAGACTGCATAGACCAGCCCACGAGGCAGCAAAGGCAGGCTGGGCAGACATGAGGCCATCAATGGCGTTGCGACACGATGCCAGCATGGCCTGGGCTTCTTCGTCGTCGGTCTGCTCGTCGCTCTGTCCCTTGTGCATGCTCCCTCTAGTGATGGCCATCATCAGATCAGTGCGCTCCTGCTCTGAGCAGTCGCGAAGAGGTGCATCCTGACGGTCCTGCTTGAGCTGCTTGGGCAGTTGTTGCGAGATGATGGATTCATAGGTGAGAGTGAGTTCGCTCGTAGCCTGATTGTCACGCAGCGCCTTGTAAGTTTCGGTCCAGATATCTTTCGGCGTCGACACAACTGGTGTCTGATTATTAGAGCTCTGATTAGAGCCGGACCTAGACGAGCTCCGACCGCCTCTCATCTTGGCCGACAGGGCCGAGGCAGACATGGTGATGGAACCTCGCTTCCGGCTACGCGCCGCGGCCGGGGGCGGGACATGCTCCTCATCGACCCGAGAGGGCTCGCCGTTGTTCTTGTTCTCATAGTATTCATCCGGGAGGAGTCCACCGCGGCTGTTGACGGGCTTGGGCGCGCCGCTGCCGTTCCGAAAGCGATCGACGAACTTGCCGAAGACGCTTGACCGGCGATTGTGATACTGCTCCGGCGACGGCGCCTGATGCTGGAACTGTTCGGCTGCGAGGGCGCTCATGATTCTCCGATTATGCTGAAGAAAGGGATATTCTTTATTGGTGAATTTCTTTGGCTTGAGGGTGATACCTGAAGGGGGTTTCCAGCTGAGACGTCCGAATTATAGGCGGGAAGAGAGAGAGAGAGAGAGAGAGAGAGCAGAGGATGCAAGTTTTGACGGTCCAACGGCAAAGCCTTTTTTTTTTCGCCCATGTCTGCATCCGGCTTCTTGGTCTTCTTTAAGACGAGCTCGCCCTAGATGGTATGACAAGCGTGACGACGTTGGGCAGTTAAAACGTCTAGCCCATGCCATCCGTGCGCCGGCCCGCAAGCCACATTACGACGATAAGGATGGCCATCTTTGAAGGTTTGCCTTGTGCAGATCGTACGTCTCTTTTGTGCCCTTTATGCTTTGTTTGAATGAAGATGATTTCTCTTTTGCCTGTCATGTCCCCGTCGTCTGTCCATCTATCGAGACTTGAGATTCCCATCTTCGCCCTGTCGTTAGTTAGCAAGGGACCTAGTGTCTCTCGCTTCTCCGCATTGGGCAAGGTAAGTGAGTAGTTGGGTCGGTTTTCCCAAGGTCAAGACATGCTTTGTAGAGCCTATTTCGTCGATCGGCCTAAGCCACGTTCACCATGGCTGGAATGGGAAGTTAGCCATGGGTATATACATGCATGTAACAGTAAGGGACTATGACGGCAAAGTCCCGATCGTGCTACATGTATTTCCTCTGAGCTTGTATGTTTGTAGTGATAGTGTCCAACCTGCTTCACCAACCCCGAACCAGCGCCGGTCTGGAAGAAGCCACGAGACTAAGTCACGTAGAGACAGTTCCAGACTCTCCACGTGGAGCAGCTCTCTCTACTAGCACAGTTCAAAAGGTGACATTCATTATCGAGGCAAGGGTCCTCGGATTAGAAAAACCCCTCAAAATCAACGGTTGCTTTGCATAGGTAGGTACGGCACATTGCAAGGGCACCGATTTTTGGAATGCGATTTTAGATGACATACTGACAAAGCCTGTTTTCTTGGGATCGATCAGGGAACCGATTGGGTAATGGGAAGTGATTGTCTCAGGGTTTATGGTTTGAGTTTGAGTGTATATTCATGTCTGTACTAGATTGCTGTTGTGGATGTGTTGCGTCATGAGGCTTCGACTTAGGACTGACTGTAAGGTTGCTTGACAGGAAGAGCTCTGTTTCTCTATCTAGTCTTTTAAACATGCTACTTCAGAAGTGCATCTTCTTTCAGCATTCTCTTGACTCCGAGAAAGAGGCACAATGTCTCTCATGTTCACGATAGTAAGACGTTCCCATCCTTTCGCCTCCGGCCGTCTGCATGTAGGGTTTCAAATTGTCTCTCCCGTCGACTTCAACGTGATCGTACTTCCGAGGTGACACCCGCGCAAGGAGCGTGACGTAGTACCACGCAAGCCTACTTACGTGCCTACCACATAACTACCCAGGTAGGAAGGTAGTCGGCCGCGTTGAGGTGTTGTATATGGGGATGTATGCCTGTATGCAAACGCCTCTCAGACAAGGGTCGTGAAAAAGGGGGACACCCGGTTCAACAGAGGTAGAACAACCTCCGACAGGGGTCAATTCGACAGCTTCTCGCCGACACACATCTCTTCCTGACATACATACCTACCTTCAATGAGAAAGGAAGGGTCTGAGCTGCTTGTTGGTGGTCAGTGTCCTCGAGCCTGGCCATTGCCATCGTACTATCGTCCTATCATATCGTCCTATCAAAGCGTCCTATCGATACTCTCTGCAGGACTTCACGGTTCCTTCCTCTTCGGTTGGCTACCTGATTTTCAAGGCAGGAACCAACGCGACCCCATAGAAATCTCTTCAACTTCTTCTCTGGTCTTCGTCTCTCTTCTTTACCCTGTCCTTTGATTTCATCACCTTCACACCTCGGCCTCTCTACCTCGGTCTCTCTTCACTCCTTTTCATCTCTCCTTTTCCCTCTTTTATCACTCTTAGGTAAATACCGAAAGAAAGCTCGTCTCTCGTTCGAGCTAGACACTCATTTGGCCCCTAAGAAAATCAACCTGCAACAGCTTCCTCGCCATGGCCCCAACTGCCAGGTTTCCGCTCTTTGCTATGGCACTCGCCGCTCTCCTCATCTCGTCTTTCGCCAATGCCGCCACCTTCCCTCGCCTCGCCCCCTTTAAAAACATCACCGGCGTGTCGTGGAGCTCCTTGCAAGCCGGCCTCAGCACGTGCGACCCGGCTACCTTTGCCTATGATCTCAGCCTCGATGCCGCCGACTGGCGTGAGTGCGCCGCACTGCACAGCGAGTGGACGACGGAGAAGGGTTTCTTTCGAGTCTCCAAGCCCGACCGCGGCATCTACGTGCCCATCCTTAGCGAGACGGGTTGCTCTCTTGCCGTCGAGCCCCATAATCCGCTCTTCGGCCCTTACATCATCGGCAACCAGGACGTTGAGAATATCTTGTTTCATAGCCTGCGTGACTTTTCGCGCGGTACACTGCTGGCTGTGAACGGCAACGTCAGCTGTGATGCTACTGGAACCGGTGTACGCGTCCCCTTGGCCTGGAAGATTTCAAAGCCCGCCGGCCCGCCCGTCTCGCGAGAGGCAACCCGGACTACGGTTCCTATTCGGGCCTAAAGGACGGCATCTCGCTTGCGAGCCGAGACAGAGACGGGGAGAGCAAACCTGGGGCACCCTGTTTACTGCGCAACCATCACTGTCCGGATCTTTGTTCACTCATGAAATGTCCTATCCACTATCAACATGTCTAAACACTTCCGTATAGTGCGCTGTCAGCGGCGCTGAAGGGTATCTGGTATCTAGTTGCGCAATAAAGAATAAAGAGCCAAGAATGATCCCACCGCCCTCGCCAGTAGTACACATGTCCTCCGCACTTGAGATCCTCCAGGAAACTCCCGAGTCAGCCAGCTGCCACGATGAGTTCCTTGCCGATTCCAAATTCTCCTCGTCGGGATCAATCAAAAGACGTCGGGCATGGGATCGTCTAGCCCGATGGTGCTGTTGCTCCCTGGTTGAGAACGGAGCTGGTTCCGTAGCAGCCGGTAGCGCGTCCCGGGGCTACTGCATCTTCTCTTCGAAGGGCGCTGCGTCCGTGTCAGCGAGCCGAATTGGTGCTTGTATTCGTCGAGTTCGCGCTTGAAGTCCTCGGCAAGCTGGATAGACTCCAAGAGGGTGTTCATCTCGCGCGACTTTCGTCGCATGCGATGTTGGAAGTTGGCCTGGAGCCGGGAGACGGTCTTGGACTGGACAGAAATCGACTCACGCAAGTCCTTGTTCGAGTCCTGCTGTTCTTTCAGCCGGCTCTCGAGCTCGGCCTTTTGCCTCTTGGCCGAGTTGTCCCTTGCGGTGAGGACGGCTTTGTGGGCAGCGGCCATGCTTTTGGTCCGCTTCTCGGCCTTGACGCGGTCCGTTTGCCGCTTTTCCTCGAGCTGTTCAAGTCGGAATTCGAGTCCGACGATGTGACTGCCGGACTCCTTCTCTCCCTTCTCCAGCTCGGTGATTCGGGCCTTGGCCTTGACCAAGTCGGCATCGAGCTTCACAAGGAGGGCTGCGGCCTGTGAATTCTGGCCCTCGAGCTCGGCGATTCGGGCCTCCTTCTTCCCCATCTCGGCTCTGGTGCGCGAGTTCTCGTAATCGGCCTCTTCTCTGGCCTTGTACTCTGCGAAAAAGCGCTCGAAGTACTTGTCCCTGTTGGTGGCAAGCTCGCTCCTGACGGTCCTGTACAGATGGCGGACTTGTTCGCACTGAGAGGCGCGCTCGTTGCACAGTGCAGGGGCCTTGACCGTTTCCATGACGGGAGACTTGGTCTTGTCGTGCTTGACGCGCTTCTGCTGGCGCGATGGCGGTTCCAATGACCGGAGGATCGACTTTAGCAGCTTGATTGTGCAGGACTTGAGAAGCGTCCGCTGTCTCCAGATGCAGAAGAGGGCTACGACGACGATGGAGGAGATGGTGAGGCCGAGGGTCTGAAAGGCCTGGTAGAGAAAGGTGGCTGTGCCGAGGATGATGAAGGTCGAGGAGAAGACGAAGATGTTGCCGAAAAAGGCGAAGATGACCCAGATGGACTGGAGGACTTGCCAGATGGACTCGATGAACTTGGTGACGGCCATTTTTCTCCGTGGTACTGGTCCTGGCGGGTGTGACTGGGAGTTGGGTTGGGGGGTGGATTGTTGATGGTGATGTCGAGTGTAACGGAGACGCGGGGAGAATATTGGTGATGGAGGTGATGATGGTGATGATGGTTGAAAGTGAGAGGGAGAGAGGTAATGGCAGTGATGGTTGAAGGAGAGAGAGAGAGAGAGAGAGAGAGAGAGAGAGAGAGAGAGAGAGAGAGAGGCAATGGTAGTGATGGTCGAAGGTCAGAGAGAGAGAGGCAATGGTAGTGATGGTCGAAGATCAGAGAGAGAGAGGCAATGGTAGTGATGGTTGAAAGTGAGAGAGAGAGAGGCAATGGCGATGATGGTTGAAAGTGAGAGAGAGAGCCAATGGCGATGATGGTTGAAAGTGGGAGAAAGAGGTAATGGTGAAGATGGTTGAAAGTGAGAGGTGTGAAGTCGATGGTTGAAAGTGAGAGATGTGAAGTTGATGGTTGAAAGAAGGAGGAGCTATTTGTAGTGCGGGGGAAAGGAGGGAAACTCTCGGTGGATTGTGGGAAAAGCTATGGATCAAGGGTTTGGAAATGAAGTTGATCGTTGTCGTGAATCACAGACGTGCCTGACCAATGACCATGGCTGTCCCCGGGCCCGGTCTGATGGACGATGACGAGGAAACAGGCAGATTATTGTTTTATTCTATTTATTTCCTTTACTATTGTTTCCTTCTACGGCGCCTGCACCGTAGAGTTGGGAATTGTCAAGGGGCCGTCAAGGTTGATGGGTAATTTTAAAATCGTAGACGTTGATGTGATTCACGATGTCGAAACGGAGGAGCTTTGACCTTTGTTGGTTTTGTTTTTCCCCCTCTTTTGCCATGCCCACGTCATTGTGCGCGCTTATGTAGAATCAAAGTTACACTCTGGATTTGTATGGAAGGGCTCTACGTCTTTCGAATCGATTAGTCTTAGTAAGAGGTGAAGTTGAGGATTGAAATTGAGGTTATCGTGATGGGAGCACGTGAGCAGGTAGATGAAGAGGCCGGGTAAAGTTCGTCAAGAGGTGCGTAACTAACTACCTATGTAATCATAACAGGGCCTTGCTTCACCCTGTCACAATGCAGGGACGTAAACTGGAAGAGACTTGGGGGCGAGTGCCTATATACATATGTCCAAGGGGAAACCCGGGGGGGGCGGCGCAGGCGGCCGAAGGATTCGCGGGGAGAAAGAGGGGAGAGGAGGATGAGGAAAATAGAAGCATCAGCCCCTTTCTTGCCTCCTTCTAGGTAGCTGGTAGGATCTAGAGGTGAGTACGAAGAAGCAGGTCTTTGAAAATGTCTATTGTGCTATCGTAGGAGAGGACTGGTGTTTCGCCGTAGTAGACGTCGTCGTCGTCATGGATTTGACGTTGGGAGCGGTGGGAGGATGTATAGCTCGCACTGTGCTACGAGGCCAGCCAGCCACCCATGGGCCATCTATCATTATCAATATACCACCCGTAGATACAAGCACACCCACCTACTAGGTAGCATGCATACCTACCTATAAATTCGGAAACACGTGCGTGCGTGCTTGTGCTGGCACCTGACAGATGACGCTGGTCGGTCGACAAAGGGCTTATTAATGAATGATTAAAAGCGGAAGACGAGCGTGCCGAGGATACATAATAGTCTGAGCGATGACTGACCGACTGCTGATAGGCGATCAGTCAGTCAATCAAAGACGATGCAGTGAGACCATGTGAGTCACAGCCCTACAGTTGGTAGACAGATACATGAACTCGGTGAAGGCACGAATATGACTACCTACTTAAAAAAACATATACGGAACCATGCCTACCTATCCGTACGCTATCCGGACGGTACACGCACATGAGAGTAATACATACATACCTACATATATAGACACGGCTTCTCTCTATCCTGTGAGCTTTTATCGTCTCGCAGCAGCGGCAGTAGGAATCAGCTATTTTTGAGATTCAGCAAGTCAGGCCTTGTTAAACACGAAAACAAAAAAAGACGCGGCCTCGACTCTTTTTACCTTGCATCCGGGGACGCACATGCAAAAAGCATCGTCCTTCCAGCCACAAATAGGCGACGTCGATATAAATAAATGAGTGGTGAATGTAATTCCGACATGCCTTGGCACCTTGTATTGATGGATGTGTGTGTACCTACATATGCACAGCGTCAGCTGGGCTGAGATGCCTCCTCCCCCGCCTCTTCCCCCCCCTCTCGCTTCCTCTAAACTAAGTAATTGGCCCGGCCCCGGATCGATGTTGCCTCGCGGGGAAGTGGAAACTTGCAGGTCGGAGGATTAGCCAAGCTTCGTTGCGAGGCACTGTGTAGTAGTATTTGTGGATGGGTGTAGGTTGTGTGTATGTACGGATGCGCCTAGGATTTACAGGCTTTACCAGCTGGACATATCTAGGTAGGTAAATATGCATACCCATATATGTATACCTACTTATGTGTGTGACTGCCTTGGTAGTGGTAGATAGCGAGATGTGTTGAGATATATCTGTATGTATAATTGTTATCATACTGACCGTCTCTCTCTCTCTCTCTCTTACGGATACACATCCGTATATCCGTACCGACCATATACAGCTCATACCTCGGCAGCTACAGACGTGTTCCGTATGTACGGCTTACATAGCTACGGTCATACCTACACACCTATGTACGTATGTACGTCTATTGTTTTTCCTTTGTTCTATCCTTTAGCCGCCCACGCTAGTAACTGCACATCCCGACCAAGAAATCAAAAGCCACCCAACTGTGGAGAGAGCCGGAGCCGGGGCGGCCGTTATAACGCTCGATAACCCCGTCAAGGTCCGCTCATCGATATTTACCATCTGCTAGGCAGGTTGGTAAGTGGTAGGGCACTGTAAGTCGGTGGGTAAGCATTACTGTGCAGAAACACCTTTTTCCGTTCAACGCAAATACCTGCCAATGCCATGTATCCGTATATGCTATGCATGCATGCATATGTATGTGTGTATGTACGGATTATGTAGATGTGAACCGCTGCACCGTGCAAAATGATCCTCTGTATCCGTATGTACCACGTCGTGGACCATTCCCGAGTCCCTGGCGAGTCTCCTCCTCACGGCCATCCTGATGCGGTCCAATGCATTGGCTCCGAGACAGACATCCGGCAGGGCAAAATCCGCGGCCCCCCCCTTCGTCGACCACGTTCATGCAGGCCTGGACGACGTCTATATTTGCGTCCTCGGAGGAACCCATGACACTTGGGTAACCGACAGCTAGGCAACCGAATTTCCAACATTACGTCGGTGATTCCGCACAGATATAGCCATGTAGCTACATGGACTTGTGTATGTTTGTATGAGGATGCTCAAAAGGCCTTTCATAGAGGCAGAGCACAGTATGCAAGTACGGACACAGCTGTTATATCCGTTCCATCATCATCATCATCCCCGACAGCTACCTATCATACCCCCGGCAAGGTACTTAGACCTACCTAACCAAGACACTCCCGAGCCACCCCCAAAGGGAAGAAAAAGGAATATCGACTCCCTCCTCCTCCCGCATCGCCCCGTGATGTTCTCGGCCCGTTGCTCTCTTTCTGCATGCCCTGAAACGTCTGGTCCATATAGAGCCACTCTCGTGCTACTCCCTCGTGCTCCCCATCTTTCCGCCGTCGGCCACTGAGCTTCCAGCACGAGAGCCTCCCGCCAGAGGACCGTTTATCTGCGTCATCTGCCTGTTTGTCATCCCCGACCTTGTCCGAGGGCCCGCATGCATACATACTACATACATACAAACATGGACTACGTCCACTAACCCAGGCGTCTAGACAATTACATTTACACCATTGTCCTCTCCCCTTCCAATATTCACATTTCGAACCGTCGTCCGAATCCCATCGTCTTGCAAAGCTCCCGTATCGAGCTGCCTCACATCGTCTTTCACTGCAAGTCGTCATCGATTCATGACACTGATGCATCATCCCGGCCGGCACACGCCAGCCGCCTCCATGGCCACCTCCGCCTCGCCTCTGCCCATCCGTCAGCCGTCCTCTTCGTCCTCGTCCTCACCCTCGCCCTCCTTCTTCCAGCTGCCCAACAAAAAACGGCGGCAGAACCGACCGATCGAGCACGATCCCGAGCACGACGCAAGTGAACAGACGGCTGTTCTTCAAGAGGAGGCGTCTTTGAGAACCCAGGCCCTCATCTATCTCGACGACTTTCTGCACAACTCCAAATGGACGCATCAGCTGGAGCAGATCGCCATCGTGCAGGAGGCCGTGCCCACCATGCCCGAGCTCAACTCGTGGGGAGACTTGGATGAAAAGGAAGGCACTCGCGTCTGCCGCCGCCTCTTCAAAGCCGTCGTCGTCTGGGACGAGCTGGGACACGACCTGTGGAGGACGCTTAGGGCTGCCTCGGAGCAGCGGAAGCTGGTCCAGCAGCAATTCCTCAAGGCGACGAGCGGCGACATGTTTCATCCGGCCGCCTTCACATCGCGCCGGCGCCCCTCACGCCGCTCCTCCGAGGATTCTTACGATTCGGCCTTTTCTCAGCTGTCGCTCGAGTCGGCTCGCGAACCAGCTTCGCCTCCTGTCGACGGCAAGCGACGCGTACGATTGTCCAAGAACCTGTCCATCTCATCGTCATCTTCTTCGTCGCCGAGGTTGTCATCCGACTTGGAACCGGTTGCTCTCGAGCGCCAAGCTTCATCGGACTCGAATCATCAAGCCGATCAGAGTCACGCGCTTGAAGCTCCGTCGTCACCGCCTTGCAAGATGCACTGGCCAGCAGCTGTGAAGAGGACACTGGGCGTCTTTGGTGATAGCCGTGCCAATCTGACGGCGACTTCTTCTTCGACGAGGCAACGCAGCCATTCTAATCAATCTCACCATCCCCGTCAAGGGGCTACGAGACCGGCAGTCATCGCCGGGAATTTCTTCTGAGGATTTTGCGGAAGCTCCCGCGCATTCCACTCTTGTTAGCATGTTGCGTGCGTGTACTTATATAATGTGTGCCTTTGTGGCGTCTTGTCTTGTATACCCTTGGCCAGTCGAGCAGCAGTTCCGCTCCTGTTGAAGCAGCTAAAATACATCCATAGGTACAAACCACGATGATGAAAATACCCAGGTAGAAGAAGCTGTATATCCCTCTCTTCTCCAGTTTGCCAGCTGTTTGCTTCCGACAGTGACGCGTCTGCTGCTGAGTGGCGGTAGCTATTGACCCTATTGTGTTTCAGTGGAGCTTACCTAGCTGTAGCTCTCTATCTCTCTCTCCATAGCACACACAATAGTTCTGCGAATAGCGGTGGTCACTGCAGCGGTCCTTGCATCACGTAAGCCATTTCAGGTTCCACCCCCAAACGCGAAAAAGCCAAGACGCAGCAGCTGCATCGCCGTTTCTTCCTCCCAAGCTTTTCTCAACGCAGCCTCATCCGACTCATCATCACCCACCCTCATCACCCCCTCCTACCTTCACTAAACCCTGCCTGAGCCTGGCAAGCTCTCATCCAGATCAAACCATCTATCTTCTCCTTCACGCTCTCGTCCTCCCGCTCATATCCTCCCCTCTCTCTCCGTCTCTCTCGAGCACTCGCGAAATCCGTCATCTTCGCTTTGTTCCCCCCCTTTCAACGACTATTGACGCGTACTCATCCGCCACGCGTCGAGGCATGACAAGGCTACATTCATCCTGAATCTAGTCTGGTCGTTGTCATGGCGGCTCCAACCTTCAATTTCGGTTACGTTGCCGGCCATCTCGGCCTCGACCCGCCTCTTTTGATCACCCTGACGACGAAGCCGACCGCCAAACTTGTTTTCGACTTGCTGCAGGCAGTTGCAAATAAAGCACAAGAGTTTGATGACCTCCACTCCAACAAGCTTCAGGCCGACATCGAGCTCGAGAATGCCGTCCGCAGCGCCGAGGCACGGTCGCAGACCTCCAAAACCACCACCGAAAGCGCCCTCAAGGAGGTGCAGGAAGCCAGACAGAAATTAAAAGATGAAGGTATGTCGAAAAATTCCCATCTCATTTCAGAACAACTGTGCTCAGAGATTATGCTCGCCATACAGAAACCCAACGCCAGTCTGCCGAAAACCAGCTGCAGCTTTTTCGAGCCAAAAGTAGCGATCGTGAGGCCGAAATCGCGACTCTCAACGACAGGATCAACACTCTTCAGTCGTCGCACAGCACGAATCTCAGCATCATCGAGTCCAACTCGAAGCGTGACCAGGCCGTCGTTGACGAGCTGGCCAAGCAGCACCAGCGCAACGTCGAACTTGCTCGAGAAGTCGCCGCCCTGCAGGAATCAGAGCAGAATGCCAAGGGCCAGCTCAACAGTTCCAAATATCGGGAAGAGACTCTCAAGCAACAACTGGCACTGGCTCGTAGCAACGAAGAGTGGCTTCAGACTGAGCTCAAGACGAAGAGCGCCGAGGCACTCAAATACAGAAAAGAAAAGGGCGCCCAGATCGCTCAGCTGCAGCAAGAGGGCGACGATGCCCGATCTCAGGTCGACTCCCTCCGGCGCTCTGAAAAGCAGCTCCGCGAACGCCTCGCAGCCGCGCAGGCCAAGGCCGATGAGACTCTCGTCACGTTGCAGAAGCAGGAGGCTGCCTTCTCCACGACTGTCGATAGCTACAAGCAGGAACTTGAAAATCAGCGTCGCCTCGTGGACATGTCCGATCAGCTTAGCAAAAAGCATCATGAGCGCGTCAAAGATCTCGAGGCGGAGAAGGAACGCCTTCGTGACAACCACGAGAACGAGATCCGTCGGGTCCGTCTCGAGCTGGAGCAGGAGAGGCAGAATTCATCTGCCATGGAGGACAAGGTTCGCGAACTCGAGGCCGAGCTCGATGAGGCGCGCGCTCGCATGGAGAGAGGGCCTCAGCCCGGCTCGCAGCCACAGACGCCCCGGGCCAACGGTCCTCTCCTTGGTCGTTCCGCCTCGCCTTTTGGCACCCCAGCGTCGGTTCGCAGCAAAGCCATCACCGTCACCCAGGCTCTCGAGGAGAATTACCAGCTCAAGGGACAGCTCGCTACCGAAAAGAGACGTACCCAACGGCTTTCCGAAGAGGTCGACGGAATGATGGCTGCTCTAGAGGCAAAGGCTCCCGAGATGCAAGAGCTAAAGGCTGAGAACGAAACACTTCGCAATGAGATCGCCCACATGTCCGAGCTGTGCCAGAACAGTTATGAGGAGCGCGACGTGGCCAAGAAAGCTGCGCGAAAGGCCGAGAGCACGTTGGCCAGCGCTCAATCCGAGGTCAAGATCTGCAAGACGCAGCTCCGCGACCTGGGAACGCAAATCCAGATGCTCGTCTTCAACGTCTATGCCCTCGAGAAGGGCGTGGAACAACTTACGGAGGAAGAAAAGTATCGTCTTCAGCAATTGGCCAAGGGCGAAGTCACAGAGGATTCCCTCTCCGACATGTCCGATACTCATCGTTTCATTACGGAGAAGCTTGTCGTTTATAAAGACATCGAGTCGCTGCGATCCACCAACCAAGAGCAACTCCGCATCATTCGTGAGCTAGCCGAGCAGATGGAGAGCGAGGAGGCTCTCGCGCAAAGACACCAAGCCAAGATGGACCACGACGAGGTGCAGAGACTTAATCAGCAGATCGACCACATGAACGAAGAAATCGCATTCCTTAGGAGAACGGTCGAGAGCTACAAGTCCGAACGCGACATGTTCCGACGCCTCCTCCAGCAGCGAGGCACTGGCGACGAGGCATCGATGATGCGCAGTTCTCTCGACGGGTCCCAACGGCCGCCCCTCGCTAGCATTGAGGGTGACCAGTCAGAGGCCCTCAATGAGGCGTTGCGCAAGCTTCAGTTGGAATACGACAATTTTCGAGAGGCTCAGGAGGGCGTTCGCAAAGATCTCCGCAACCAAATCGACCAGCTATCGGCGGACAAGACTTCGCTTCAGACCGAGAGAATCTCCCTGCAAGGCGACCTCCGAATTGAATCAGAGAGGAGAGAAACGCTTCAGAGTAACTTCGTTGCCCTCCGAGCCGAGAACGTGGCTCTTCAGAGGAGGAGTGAAAGCCTCTCGGAGACAGCCGCGAGACAGGACATACGGACGCAGCAGGTCGCCGAGGAGCTCGTTGAAGCTAGGGGATTATTGGATAGCATGAGAAATGAGACGGCCAACCTCAAGGCCGAGAAGCGGCTATGGAAGGATATCCAGGAACGGATGAGCCACGACAATGAATCTCTTATTGAAGAGAAGAACCGCCTAAATCACCTCCTCGCCACACAACAGACCTTGGAGAACGAGCGGAATCTTACAGAGGCCGAGACACGACGAAAGACACAGGAAAAGATTGAGAAGTTGGAGCGTGAGCTGGACGAGGTGCAGCGCAAGCTTTCTGATGAAGTTGCCGAGAGCAAAAATCTGCAGCTGCGCAAAGAGTTCGAGGCCAAGGAGTCTCAGAAGCGCATCGACGACCTTCTAGCGAGCCTGAGCCAGGTCCGCGAGGAACATGTCAGCGTCAAGACCTCTAGGGACCACCTGCAGGCTCGCGTCGACGAGCTGACGGTGGAGTTGCGCAATGCCGAGGAACGCGTCGGTCGGCTGCAGCCGCGGCCCACGCCACGGCCCGGGACAACGGTTGACGACAACAGGCAACAGCAGGAGGAGCTTGAGACGGAAATCCGTGATCTCAACAACGAAATCTCGGATCTAAAACGCGATCTCGACCTCGCCAATACGAAGCTTCAAAATGCTCAGACGCAAGTCGAGCAGTACAGACAGCTCAGCCAGGACAACGAGGAGGCGCTGGAGGACTTCCGCACATCGCAGGATCAGTACCGACAAGAAATGGAGTCGCTCGTGGAGGAAAAACAGACCAAGATCAACGAGCTCGAACAACGCGTCAACGACATGTCTGCGGAGCTGTCGCGGTCGAATGGCGAGCTGTCGGCATTGCGAGACTCGCAGAGCGAGATTTCGCGCCGTTACGAGGACGAAAAGACGATCCTGCAAGAGGAGCTCGACCGGTTGAAGGAGCAGAGCGCCAAACACGCAGAGGCAGTCCGTCACCATCAGCAGGACCTCCGGGCACAGGCCGAGATCGCGTCCAAGGCCCAGCTAGACTACGAGCAGGAGCTACTGAAGCACGCCGAAGCGGCCAAGGCCGCACAGCAATTGCGCGGCGAACTCAACGAGCTGAAGAGTATGACAGCGTCTCTCAGGGCAGAGGCCGAGTCCGCCAAGGTCACTCTGTCACAGAACGAGAGCTCATGGGAGGAGCGACGTCAAAACCTAGAGCGTGAGATGGCCGAGGTCACAGCACGCCGGGAAGACGTCAACGCGCAGAACAAGCTGCTACACCAGCAGCTCGAAGGCCTCACCGCCCAGGTAGCGGCCCTACAGCAAAAGCGCGGAGGAGCCGAAGCCGACGACGAGGCCATGTCCCCCGTGCCTGTTGGCGACGCCTTGGACAGCTTCCGCGAGCTGAATGGATATCTGCGTCGTGAGAAGGAGATTCTCGAAGTGCAGTATGACCTCAAGTCGCAAGAGTCGAAGCGTCTGCAGCAGCAAGTCGAGTATCTGCAGTCGCAGGTCGATGAAGTTCGCCTTAAGCTGGACCAGGAACGAGCCCAGGCCGCACAAGGTGGCCTGAATGTGACGCACCAGAACCTCATGGAAAAGCTGACGGAGCTGAACCTTTACCGCGAGAGCAGCGCCACACTACGCAACGAAAACCACCAGCTCAAAGACAGAATCGCGGAAAGCAGCACGAAGATAGAGGAGCTGCAGGGCAAGGTTCAGCCACTCGAGGCCGAGATCGAGAACCTGAAGACGACCAAGTCGTATCTGGAGGAAGAGGTGAAGCAGATTCAGGAAGATCGAGACCGCTGGCAGAAGCGGACCGAGGGCATCTTGACCAAGTACGGACGCGTCGACCCGGCCGAAATGGATTCGCTTAGGAAGAACATGGAGGGCCTGCAACAGGAGCGTGACGCTCTTAGGGAGGGCGAAGTCCCGCTGCGAGCCAGGGTCGCCGAGCTCGAGACGACGCTGGAGACGGAACGCGAGGGCTGGCAGAATACCCGGGCCAAGCTTACGGAACAGTTCAAGGAGAGGTCCAAGAGGCTGACAGGCGACAAGAACGAGTGGGTTACGAAATGCAATGCGATTCAGAACCAGCTCGAAGATGCGCAGAAACGTGCCGACGACGTCGGACTGGAGAAAGCCGAGCTCGAGAAGGAGATGCAGAGCTTCAAGGAGCAGGTACGAAAGTTGCGACAAAATGCACCTCAGGGCCAGCAGGCCCAGCAGGGGCCCCAAGACGGATCTGCTTCCGCAGAGGTGGTAGACCAGCTGCAGCAGCGACTGGCCGACGCCAGGAAGGAGCTGGAGGCCGTCACTGCGCAGAAGCTGGGTGCCGAGCAGCAACTACAGGACTTGCAAGCAGCGCTGCAGGCTGCCATCTCGGAGCGCGACGAGGCCGTGCAGAGGCTTCAAGAGACGACGGCGATGGCGGAGGAAGCCTCGAGAAGAGCAGCGGAGGCTGCGGCGCAGCAATCCAACACGATTTCGGCCACGCCGGCACAGGCAAGCGGCGGCGAGGCGTCAGGTCTCGCTGAAGCGGAGAGGAGAAGCCTGGAGGAGAGAGCGGTTGCGGCCGAAGCCAAAGTCGCCGAGTTGGAGGAGAAGGTGGCGCAGGTCGAACAGACGATTAAGGAGCGTTGCGATAAGATGCGTGATGCTCTTAATAACAAGCTGAAGGACAGCCGCGCTAAGCACGACGAAGAGCTGAAGCAGAAAGGCGAAGACCTCAGACTCCAATTCGAGCAGGAGAAGCGCATCTGGCTGGCCGAAAACCAATCTGCAAACAACTCGGCGCCCCGGGTCATCACTGTGGAGGACTTGAGCCAGCTGGAAGATGCGACCATCCGAACCTTCTTGTCCACAAACCCGACTGTTAAGAGCATAGTCATGAGCAACCTCCAGACCCAGCTTAAGAAGCGGTCCGAGGCTGAGATGGCCAAGATGAAGGGAGAGATAGACGCCAAGATTGCGGCGGCTCGCGAGCAGGCGCAGCTCATGGAGTCCAAGAAGTCGAGCCTGCGCCTGAACATGGCGGAAAACAAACTTAAGATGGCGGCCGCTAAGCTCGGAGTCGTCGAGACCGCAGTCAGGGAGACGCCTCAAAAGGCGGTGTCGGAGGTTTGGGAGGAGGTCAAGAAGACCCGCGTGTCCAGCGGAGCAGGGCCAGCAACGCCGGCCAAGGCAGCACCCGCAAGCCCGACGACGACGCCCGGCGACGCCACGCCCGGGCAGACGGCGGCATCGAAGCAGCCGACTCCCGGACAATCGACTCCGGGACAACCGGCAACCGGACTACCGGCAACCGGACTACCGCCACACCCACTAACCGGACTACCGGCAACCGGACTACCGACAGCCGGACAGGTACGACCCGTCAGTGGGATTCCTGTTCCGGCCACGGTCAACCCTTTTGCTTCATCCTCTGAGGCAACGGCAAACGACTCGCCGAATCCATTCGAGCCCAAGAACAAGCCCGAAGCTGAGGGTTCACCGGCAGGCCAAGTGCCGCAGGGCGGTCCCAGGTCCTCCGGAATCCCGATGCCGCGCGGGGGAGGCAGCCGTGGCCGGGGGGGCGGTAACTACGTTCCGCCGGCGCAGCGAGGAGCTCAGGAGAGCGGGCCTGGGCAAGCAGGTCAAGCCGGGCGCGGTCGAGGTCGAGGTGGCGGTAATGCTGCCACTACCGACTTTCAACCTGGCAACAAGCGGCAAAGAAACGAGTCTGAGGCAGGAAGAGGCGCGAAGAGACAGCGAGGTCACTGAGGACAGGAGAAATATTCCTCCTTGTCCTGTTATGATTGTTGTCGGTTGACTTGATGGAACCCCGTCGTTGCTGGCACCATTCGGAGGGATGGAAGGAGAGGAGGTGAATTGATGATTGATCGATATACCCCGAAAGTGGAACAGTTACGTGTGTAGCTGGCTGAAGAAGATGAAGGAGAGGAGGAGATAGAGACAGACAAGAGTCTAGAGTTGCTAAATGTAGCTAGCTTTCGTGCCTAGGAAAAAGGGTGTCTAGTGCTGTTGAGCGGTGGGAAATGTCATACAGCAAATACCAGTAGGTAGAAAGAGAGATGCGTTACTGTAAGTGAGTGAGTGAGACTGAGTGGTGATGGTGGTGAGTGGAGATGACGATAGAGGCATTAGAGTCACGTGAAGATGCTTACCTGATGTCCATGATTTTCTTTCACCTCCAGCTTCCAAGGCCAATTTTCTCGCGACTCGACGAAGTATAGAAGACGTATCGCAGCTGAGAGCGGTTCCCAGCTGGACGCAGACAATGGCTCCTCAGCCGAGGAAGCGTAAACTCGGCAATGCGTCAGCTTCAGCGGCGAAACGAAGTAAAAAGAATTCACAAGCTGCGGTTCAGCGCAAGCAGCGCATTCTCCCGGCCGCGTCTCTTCCGTGGAAGCCGGTCGACGAGTCGGAGCCTGGTGGACTGGAGGTGATTTCCGGCGTTGATGTGGTGAGGGTCGGTGGCGAGGTGCGGTTCGCGCTGGAAGGGGGGCAGAAGGATGAGAATGAGGATGGGGATGAGTCGTCCTTTCATGGCTTTAGCGATGACGACGGTGAACAATTAGCCAAGCCTTCTCGGCAAAAGGCGAAACCGATCAGCAAGAAGACTGAAAAGACGGGAAAACAGAATGGAAAACAGACGGGGAAATCCGTGCCCAAGGTGGATGTGACGCATTGGAAACGACTGGGCCTCTCGGCGCGCATCTTATCGGCCATCGCCAAGCTGGGCTTCTCGAAGCCGACGGCTATACAGGAGAAGACGATCCCGGCCATCGTTGCCGGAGAGGACGTCATCGGAAAGGCGCAGACGGGATCCGGCAAGACGTTGGCTTTTGGGATCCCCGTGATCGAGAGCTGGCTTGCCTCACACGATGAAGACGAAGACGACCGGCCTCGCGGACCCCTGGCGCTGGTGCTAAGCCCGACGAGAGAGCTGGCTAAACAGCTGGGCGAGCACCTCAAGGCACTATGCGAAGGCCTCCTCCCCGAAGCCCCCTACGTCTGCGTCGTCACAGGCGGTCTCAGCATCCAGAAGCAGCAGCGTCAGCTGGCCAAGGCGGACATCATCGTCGCCACCCCGGGCCGGCTGTGGGAGGTGATGGACGGCGACGCGCGGCTGCAGCAGTCTCTGGCTCAGGTTCGCTTCCTCGTCGTCGATGAGGCTGACCGTCTTCTCGCTGCCGGTCACTTTGCTGAGGTCGAGCACATCGTCGGCGCGCTGGACCGGGTACATCCTGAGGCGCGTGCCGAGTCGTCGGCGCTGCCGCAGAGGCAGACGCTCGTCTTCTCTGCTACCATCAGCATGCATCTGCAGACTAAACTTGCTGGAAAGAAGAGACCGGGTCGTCCCGTGGGTGACGATGACGGCGACGAGGACAAGACGGCGTATCTCCTCAAGTGTCTTAGCTTCCGTCGTGAGCCGAAGTTGGTCGACGCCAACCCTACCGGTCTCATGGCTCAGGGTCTACGAGAAGGCCTCGTCGAATGCGGCGCAGCCGAAAAGGTGCCTTTTTTTTTCCCCTTCCTCCTCCTCCTTCTCACTCCCCACTTGACTGACCATCACACCCCAACGGACGACAGGATCTCTACCTCTACACCGTCCTCCTCCTCAACCCCAAACGCCGCACCCTCGTCTTCGCAAACTCCATCTCCGCCGTCCGCCGTCTAGCTCCCCTCCTACAACAGCTCAAACTGACATCCCTACCCCTCCACTCGCAACTGGCGCAAAAGGCCCGACTACGAGCCGTGGAGCGCTTCGCCTCAGCCTCGGCCTCGACTTCCACCGTCCTCGTCGCCACCGACGTCGCCGCCCGCGGCCTCGACATACCAGACGTCGACCTCGTGATCCACTATCACGTCCCCCGCTCGGCAGACGCCTACGTCCACCGATCAGGACGCACGGCTCGCGCCCACCGCCCGGGAGCAAGCATCCTCCTCTGCTCACCGGATGAGGTAGTGCCGACGCGCAGGCTCGCAGCCCACGTCCACGCCGCCTCGGCCGACGGCAAGAAAGCAAAGCACCTCATCCCCCTGATCCCACTAGACAGCACCGTCGCAGCCCGTCTCCGGCCACGCGTCACGCTCGCAAAGCGCATCGCCGACGCGGCTCTAGCCAAGAACAAGTCCCGAAGCGACGACGCGTGGATGCGCGCCGCAGCCGAAGATCTAGGCGTCGAGATGGACGACGACGACGACGACGAGAGGTCCTCTTCCGCCGATGGGACAATGTCAAAGGCCGAAGTGGCCGCTCTCCGCGCCCAGTTGGCCGCCGAGCTGGGCCGTAGAGTCAACCTCGGCGTCAGTGAGCGGTACGTAGCTGGAGGGAGGGTCGATGTCGGAGCCTTACTTCGGGATCGGAATGGCATCTTCCTCGGTGGTGGAGATGGACTCATGCTCGATTCCATGAACGATGGTTGGTGATGGAAAGTAGAGGGAGCAAAAGACGAAGGTCCCAACAATACGGAGTGGTGACTTGACATTTCCATGTGCTGCTAAATCTAACAAAGACATCTTTCCAAAAATATGCCTGACAAGAACGCATCCTACATGCTCAATGCCCGATGGCAAGCCTCGTTATAATCTCAAGCCTCAGCCTTGCGCAACGAAGACAAGGACCCCTTCTTCCTCCGCACCTCAATGCAGGCCCCGAGCGGAGGGATGCCAGTCGGGCCAATCCATGTAGACTGGGGTCTCTGAGGGATAGGACGGAAGTCGTAGTTCAGCAGCAGGTGGGCCATGATGAGCTTCAGCTCGTGGGCTGCGAAGAAGCGGCCCGGACAGGCGTGTCTTCCGTGGCCGAAGGCGAAATGGCGGTCGCTGGTGGAGACCATTCCTAGGGTGTGAGGGTTGTTGACCTGGGCAGTATAGGCTCGGCCTCCTTTCTCATTGACCTCGTCGACAACAGCCTTTTCTTCTTCGGCCCCCTCCTCTCGCATCCGGGCGTAGCGGAGCGGTTGGTAGGCCAGGGGGTCGCTGAAGAGGAGATCGTCGTGATGGGTACCTTCAGTATTGACCGTGAGGATGCAACCTCGCGGGAGGGTCCAGTCAAAGTCTGGGTGACGAAGGCCTTGGGGGGAGACGACGGCGCGGTGGACGAGGGTGTCGGAGAAATTGCTTAGTCTCTGAGACTCGCGTACGGAAGAATCCAAGCGACGGAGAGATTGCAGCCCGGGTTTGTTCCAGGGGACGCCCGGTGAGGGGCAATGCTCCTTGATCTCGTCCGTCAGCAGTTCCATGGCGGCCGCGGCTTCGTCGGCCGGCATGGAGAGCATGTCGAGCATCCAGGCGTGACCCGTCAGAACCGTCGTATGAATGGACGCGAACTCGACCGGTAGCAGGCAGGTGGATATGATGGAGGGGTCGAGAAGCCAAGGCTTGTCCTCCCGTTTCGCCAGCCGGATTGCCCAGGTGATGAAGTCTTCAGGCGGCGGCGGAGACGACGACGACGACTCATCGTCCTCCATGTCAGCGAGACGGCGCTCGATGAGAGGGGCGAGCTTCTTCTGAGCCGAGCGCCAATACAGCCAGTTGGGTATGGCCAGTAGACGGCCCAGAATGGGATGCAAAACGCGAGGAAACAGCCTCATGATCATGCAGTTGCGATTGACGGCATTTGTGAAGCCAACCATGGAAGCAAGGAAAGCTTCGTCGCGGCACATGCCTTCGCCGACGAGCATCCGGTTGGTCACTTGCGGCACTATATCGAGCCAGAGATGCCATAGATTGACGCTCGTCCACTCGTGCTCGTTGACACGAGTCAGCGCCCGCTCGCTCGCGTTCTGAACCTCGACATCAATAGCCGGGACAAGCGTCGCCAGGTGACGTGGCAGAAACTTGGTGACGATGCGGGCCGTCACTTCTTCACGGATGAGCCTGCGGTTGAGGAAGTTGTAGTTGCTGAAGAGGAAGTTGTCGTGCGCCATCTTGGCGCTCACCACGGTATCCGGCTGTTCCATCAGCCAACCGATCATAGATCGGGGCAGAACCACTTCGGCCGGCTCAGATAAGAAGGCCGGCACGACAAATGGAAGCCCCTTTCTGCCGTACTAATGCGCCGATTGTCAACAAAATAAGCTTCAGAGAAGAGGGGTCATATCAAAGACGCGTACCTCTGCATAGCCATCATTCATCCACACGCGGTGTTTCGTTACATGGGCGAAGCTGTTCTTGAGGTGAGCTATAAAGCCGTGGCCGTAGCCAAAGGATGGAATCTGCCCGGGACAGCGAGGAAGCACCAAAAAGTCGATGACGTAGGCTGCGAGGATGAATAAGAAACAAAAGCCGGCCACATGGGCCCAGGTGAGGGCATGAACGACCTGATAGCCCAGGGCCGTCATGATGCAAAGTGAGGAGGAAGCGGAGGATGAGGGTGAGGGGGACGAGGGGGACGAGACGACGACGACGACGAAGACGTCAAAGATGAAGATGAAGATGTGTTGAACCCCTCTCGGACTCGTAAGCTGCGGTCAGAGATGCGTCAAGGGAGAAGCAAAGAAAGCTTTTTAGCGTGCGACGCGCAAAGTGCCGAGCTAGAGACGGTTTTGCCATGGCACTAAGCAATCCGAAACAGTAGTCAGAGCTCCTCATCTGCCACACCATGACCCCCGTCCGTTGACAGCAGCGAGATGGGCCTCCAGATGCCGTCTTCATCAGATGCATTGGCCATCATATGCTGGTAGGCCTCGTTTCGGGAGACCTCGTAGCTCGAAGAGGCATTGGTCTCTTGCGAGTCATGACAACTAACAAGAGAGTCTTCCATCTCTTCGCGTCCACGCTTGCAATTCTCGCCATGGTCTGCTGCTTGCGTCGAAGGAGACGTAGACTTCATAGATTCCATCATCAGATCATGCTGAAAAACCTGCTTGTCGGAGCAAAATTTTCCGAAAAGCGAACGAATCGATATGTCTGTGAGGCGCTTCAGTTGAGCATCAGCGAAGCTAGAAATCATTGAGACAAACCTTGCGTCTTCCAGCGTTCGATGTTCACCGTGCACGGCCATACATCATGTGGACGAAACAATTCGATCAACTGGCAAAGCTCTGGATACGAGGAATGCCTCGAGTACGGAAACCGGATAACGCTCGGTAGGCCGCCGACCGTCCTTTTGTCAGACGCTGCGGGCTCTCGCCGTCCAGAGCCCGGTATCAGGCCTGAGAGGGCAGTTTCAACCCGAACCCCGTTACCTTCGCCCAAGGAGGAGGCGGCCACGTTAAGAGAAAGGCCTCTGCCTTTTTCCTTGATGTCGACAACAGTTCTCTTGAGTCCTTGTCGTTGAGCTTCGTCCAGGGACTCGCACCGTGAAATTCTGTTAAATGTCAGCGCGGGCCCGGTATACGAAGACTACCAGAGCGAGCTCACAAGTCCATTAGGGCCGCGGCATCTTCCTCGAGAGAAAAGTTCAACTCGGCCTCGCGCTCGAGATCCTCTCCGCCGCCTCCGACGCCTTGCTCAGCGAGCGCTTCACCATTGGCCAAACGCGCAACGATTGGCTGGATAGAGACGACAGCCGGACCCGTAGCCATGGCACACATGGTGCCCTTGTCGCAGCTGTGTAGCCGGACGTGAGGATCCGACGTTAGGCAGCCCGGATGCGGCGTGTTTGCGCACATGTGTCCCATGAGTGCCGCCGCGCAAGAAGCTAGATGTTGGTCGCTCGAGACCCGGAGAGCGCCATAGACCCGGAGCTTATAGTCGTCGACGTGAATCTGGGCCCGGTGTCAGAATTAGGCACTGACCAGACGCGAGACGGCCACATACGGGTGAGTCGAGCGCCCTAGATAACGCGATCCATACGTCTTCGTAGCCATAAGTCCAGGCCTTGATGTGAAAGACAGTGTGGTCTGGATAGCGAGCAACGTCGCGAAGCAACTGGACAATGCCGGCCGCTTTGGATGGAAAGGGGACGTCGGCGATGAAGGAGGTGTCGAGGTAGATGGTGTCGAGCGCCTTCAGGCCACAGGAATATTCTATCAGAAGCGGGTTCCGGGCGAGACCATTCAAAAACCAAGGCTCGCAGCGCAGGTCTCCGGTATACAGGATCGTCTTACCATCTCCTTCAATCACTCGTCGAGTGGTCAGACAACAAGAGAGTCAGATGGGAGAAACACCAAGCCTACAGAACATGACGGCGCCGGGGCAGTGATTGGCATCGAAGAGAGTGACGCGGATGCTGCGCCCCGGTCGCAGCTCGATAGTCGTCGGCGTCTCCAGCGGCAACGGCTTCTGCGGCGACGTAAGCGGAGCGGATATGCGACAGGACGGAGCAAGCGGACGTACCAAGACTCGGGCGAGGTGTCTGTAAGTCTGCTGTCGGGCCTCGAGGATACCCTTGGCATAATTGATGCGGCACGGGTAGCGCTCGAGGCGGAGGAGCATCTCACGCGTCGCAGCGGAGCAGTATACGCTGCTTGTGTAAGTGGATTTCGCGATGGAAAGAGGGGGGAGCGAAGAAGATCGAACGCGTACATACAAGGGGGAGCGAAGACTTTCAAGTCCGGCTAGATGGTCGCTGTGGATGTGGCTCAGGAAGCAGGCCAGAGCCGTTGCACGGTTACGGAAGAAGTCAACTGTATCGCGTCGTATTAGTGGCAGTGTAGACTGAGAAAGGGGGGGACGAAGGGGGTTGAGACGGTGACGGACTCCTGATCTCGGGAAACTCGGGAACGATGCCATTGAAGGTCGACATGACGGCGAGCTTAAGTAGCAAGGTGAGTGGAGAGAGACGACGATTTCCGACGAGCGAGTTGTGCGAGGAGACTATATCGCGATATCACGTGATGAGTGTTTTCCGCGAGTAGCAGGTGCTCCCTCGAATCTATAATGTAACGTCAGGCAGCAGCAGCCCCGAGATAGTATGTCCGTAGCAGCTTCAGGCAGCAGCAGTCCCTGTATCCAGCCCCTGTCTCCGTGCCAGTCATGACGCCCACGGTCGACGTCTTCTCAACCGCGCCGGCCAGGCTGCTTGACCAGCTCAGGCAGCATCTACCTCTATCACTGACGGTCCTACGACGTCTGCAGTCGGCAGCGCAGGGAATCGGCACAAGCCCCAACTCGCAAGTACTGCTCATCTCAGACGATGATGGTGACGAGGACGGACCCTTCACTACAGCATACGCCGACTTTTCTCCCGCCCCGAACGGCCAGACCTTCATCTTCTCAACGGTCGAGACGCGCCCTCATGACCGGGCGAGATGCAAGGCGCAGCTGATGGCCCTGGTGGATGCTCTCGCCCACCACCAGCAAGGTCAGGAGTCTCGGAAGAGCATCCTTCTGGCGAGTCTGCACTCGGAAGTTCGCGCGTTGCTCGAGCCTACCGGGAGGCTGCATCCCCGTCCCACCGGCTTACACGATAAGTGGCTGTTTGATGTGACCTCTCTGCCTGCAATTGAGCAAGGATTGCCTGAGGGCTTGCATTGGGGATGCGCCACGCTGGCCGACTGTGAGACGGTTGTATCGCGGTCTGATATTCCTCGAACGCCGTAGGCAACCCCCCTTTCCCTCTCCCCTTTATGTGTTTACGCGAGTATCGGCTCTCTGCCTCCTATTTTTTTTTTTGACCTAGTCATGAACCAGAGAGTTCCTCTTCCGTCTTCCCAACGTCGTCATCAAACTCGAGGACGAGACGCCCGTGGCGTGGGTGTTCCTGGGTGAGAGTATCCGCGACTAAGGCTTGGATAGAAAGAAGACTGACTGGTGGTGCGCAGGAGTTGACGGAACCATGACCAGCATTCACTGCGAGGTACGCCATCACACGCACCTTGACTGTCCTCTTACATGCCTAAGGACAGTGATTAGGACGCGTACCGGCGCAAAGGACTTGGCAGAATCGTGACAGTGAAGTTGCTTCGGGAGAAGATTGGTTTGCTCACAGGCGACGAGAGTGACACGTTGTCAGCGGCGGATGTGTCCATCTCAAACGAAGCCAGCAAAGCCTTGTGCAGAAGCTTGAACGCACGACCCGTGTCGGTTGTCTCTTGGTGAGCAAGACCCTGAATTTCCTCATATTATGATGTAGGTGATTGCGTGCTGAGACACACTAAAGGGTCCATTTTGATCTGCAACACGTGCAGAGCCATGTGTAGGCAGCCTTCTGAGCGCGGTAAGATGTAGTCGCCAGTTTCGAGTGGTTGAAGACTGAGGAGTTCGTAGTCGAAGTTGGGTCCGATCCGCACTTCATACCCAGTAACAACATTTGGGCTTGTCTGTCTTTCACTGCGGCTCCGGGAGCTCCTGGAATAGGGAGCGGGCAGACGACCTTTGAACATGTCATTACTTGGATAGGACAATAGACAGCCGAGTTATTAAGAGCCAACTGGTTCTCAGCTCAGGTCATCTTCCGGCCCTATCTTCGTTGGAAACGATCCTTTTCCCATTTTCGAGGGACTCATGATGTTTGTTGGTGGACGACGTCTCTTGCTTTCTTCTCCTTTGGCTTTGATGGCTGTGAGGACTCTTCCGAAGCATTGCCAGCAGTTCCCCCATCGTCTCTTGGCATAAGCACTTCTGCATCTCTTTGGCTCTGAGAGCCCTTGCTGGAGATGTTGCCGAGCTTCATCTTCTCCTCGGCTTCTTCCGCGTCGACCTGATTCGCACTTTCGCCCTGGCTGGAGACGCCATCGCTATCAGCCGTCTCATTCGACTCCTCGACTCCTTCTTTCTTCCGTTCCTCATTCTTCACAACATGTCGAGAAGTTTCGTCTCCCCCTCTACTGGCCTTTTTCCGCCCATGTGCCGAAGTAGAAGAGGAAGAAGAAGGGGCAAGTACAGCTCCCTCTTGAGCCCTCACAGCCTCCTCTTGAACAGCGTACCTCTCAGCCGCCTCGTGAGCGCGTCGAAAGGTAGTCTGAGACTCCCATCCGTACCTCGCGAGCCAGTACATAGCCATAAGGGGACCGGTGACGAGACCGAGGATTCCTCCCAGTAGAAGCTTGTAAACCTGGGGCGTCCACACCTTATTAAAGTAATAATCGCCATCAGCATGACGGTGACCAATCCCAGCCAAGATGCCGACGGAAATAGGCCAGAAGAGAAAGAAGGAAGCGACGGCGAACAAAAGACCGCGTATCACGAGCTGGATCAGCGGCACGACACCCCAGAAGCGCATCGGCGGCGTCCCCAGTTGCGAATCCTTGGGAAGCATGAAGAAGGATCGTAGGAGGCTATTCTTCGGCTCCCGTATCCAGCCTATGGACTGGACGGAGCCGTGGTTGACATCGTGCGCCACCAGCGTCGTCTCAATAAGCCATGTGATGAGACATTGAACGAAGATGGTGACGACGCCGTCGCCGGCAAGCGTGTTAGCCAGCTGGAATAGCCGAACGGGGTCCTTGTCCGTGTCTGCCCTGCTGTACATGGCGTAGGCGATTCCGAAGTTGATGCCTCCGGAAAGGATCAAACCGCCGAGGCCGTCGAGGATAAAGATGTAGAAGAACTGGTAGGCCGTGAGTTTGCGACTTGGCTCGAGTCTGCGGTGTAAGACGATGGTTTGTTCTTGGTCACCCATTCGACTCTCCTCATCATGATGACGAGGATCTTGCTCCTTTTCACTCTTCTTTTCCCAAACCAGCGATTTGAACTTGTCGAGCCAGTCCATTGTCATGATCCCGTGTTGATTCTTCCTCGTGTCGGTTTACACTGTTGCCCTTCCTTTACTGGTTGAATAAGAGGTTATCCGAATATCGACTTTTCTTTCTGACACATGAGATGAAAGATGATGAATTAAATAAAGCAAAAAGTAAGAAAAAAACGGAAAGAAAGAAAAGGTAAGAAGAAAGAGGGAAATCAGGTCTCTGTTAAGAGTCTTGTGTGTGTGTATATTGCCGTTGTTGCAGCTTACAAGGCAGAGCATACGAATGAACGAGTCGGTGCGCGAAACAATCGAGCGACATAGCTCAAAAGAAGACGATCCAAAAGCCCATCATAGCAATTCTCGAAAAAGAAAATAAACACACGTTAGACGGGTGAAGGGAAGAAAGAGAAAGTCTAACGGCCCGAGTTCAAAAACGGTTTGGGAGGGGGGGGTATGGATGGAAGATGGTGAGGCACCGGTCCCTCGATGAAAAAGAAAGGGACTATCCGAAGATCAGAAGAACAGACCTGAAGAAGAATCTAACTAAAATAAGTCTCCCTAAACCTAAAGAGAGAGAGAGAGAAGAAACAAAGGGGGTAAAGGGGGGGAAGAGGATGTAGGAAATAACCCATCTCTACCCATCCATGACTCAACCCTGTTCATGACTTGTGAGAGGTTGTATGTAAGTATATATTTCTGAAAGAGCCCGCCTATCCCGAACTGAAGGGATGGATATATGGATAGATGGATGGATGGATGGACGGACGGGGAGAACGGGGGATACACACAATGGGATAACGCCAAGAGGGTCCGATGCTTTCCGAGAAACGGCTAGTTCTTCTTTAAAATCGGTGCGGAGACGCCCGGAGAGCCGGTAGTTGCTAGCTAGTTAGTAGGCCGGGAGATGATGCATGGTTCGATATCATGCACGATCAATAGAACGAACGGCTCTATGCGGTCGTTGATGCCTTTCTTCTTTTAATCTCTCCTCCTTGTTCTCGTTAATTCCCTCTTCTATATCAAGAGCCTAGCTTGTAAGTGTAACTGGCTTAACATCTGGTCTCGTCACTTACACACATACATACACACACATGTCTCTCTCTCTCTCTCTCTCTTCGCTCCCGAGTTTCATCTTTTCTTCCGTCAGGGGGTTAGTCTGTCACCTGTCTCCTCCCATCTACCCATCCATCCACCCATCCATCCATGTATGTATGTATGTAAGTAGAGCCTTCCTATTCTTCCCCCCCTCTATTCACACACATACTCCATCTCCCCGTCTCATAAGCCAGTCCAAGTCTATTCTCTCTCTCTACCCACACAAACCATGTCAGTCCTTCCATGTAACCAGTTTCTATATTTACCCAGAAAAGATATTCATAAAGAACAAGTTGAAAAAATCACGGAGACAATAATGTCAAAGACAGGAGAGAAAAAAAAGGGGGGGGGAGAGGAGAAATGGAGGGTCCGAGCAAGGTCATGCCCATCTTCTCCGGCGACTTTTCTTTTTCTTCTTTCCCTATGCATAGGCCTCTTACATAGTCCGATCTGACTCGCGTCATCGGAAAATCATCTAGATAAAGGGGGGTGCGAGTTAAAGAAGCTCTTCTCTCGCCATCACACACAGACAAACATACCCCTAAATCCCAACCCCTGGACAAGATTCACCATAAGAAGAAGACAAAAAGAAAGTCTAGAAGAAAACAAGGAGAGTCAGTGCTCCTTCGTCCAGCCATTAATCAAGACACTAGCAACGTATGTATGTATGTAGGCAGGCAGGCAGTATGTATGCAAGTCACGTCCCACTCGTCAAGAGTCAAGCAACAAGACAGGCCCTGGTTTCAGCTTTGACCCTCGCTGCTAAACCGGTTTCCACATATTTCCACCTCAACAACCAGGTAGTTACTAGTTAAACAACTATCCGTAGAGAGCCGACTTTCTCCTCTCAACTATCCCATGTGGCAAAGACACCTCACTCACACCCATCAGATGGCATCTGTATGATGCATCAACCGTGATCCTACCTAGCAAAGCCATAGATATACATACATACATACCTACCTGGATAGCATCAGGCACAACGTCCACTTTGCTTGCTACTCCCTACCAGCCGATCCCTCCCTCGCTTGAAACTATTTCCCTTGCCATGAACTTCTCCAGCAAGCGGAGAGGCTGAAAATTCGATAGTCTCCAATCTCCCATACAACCCAAGACGAGGAAGATCCCCACCTCCTTTACCAACCCCCTCTCCTAATCCTACCCAACTTCAGCTGGCACATATAGCCATCTAGACAAACAAAGGTGGAGTCTTCATCTTCCATGCCCTCTCAAGTTTGCAGCGGCTTGGCAAGCACCAGCTCCCTCTTCCTGCCACTGCTGCCGTGCGTGCTACCGCCCCCGCCGCGGCTGCTGCTCCTCTCGCGAGATTCCTTCTCCTTATTCCGAAAGACGGCCTTGAGCATGTTGTCTCCCTGACGCGACGGCTTCGGTCGAAATACGAGATCGAGGGAATTCCCCTTGCCGCCCTCTTCGATAGCCCTGACACTGCCAGCCCTGCTGGAGCGTCTGCTCCGTCCATCCCTGTCGACGGCGACCTTGTCTCCCCGGCGACGAGACGACGACGATGTCGACGACGAGGTTCTGCCGCTGCGGTGCGACCTGACGTCGAGATCATCCTTCGCATACCTGCTTCCCGCGCGAGTCGCCCGATCGGCCTCGGGCGTGATGAGCTCCAGGTCGGCGCTCTCGTCCGAAGACATGATCCCACGTCGCCAGTTATCGATGCTCCCCAGCTGATCGTCCACGACCAAAGCCTCGTCCATCCGGCCGTCGTCGTCCCTGGTCATGTCGGGGGCGGGTTTGCTAGAAGGGAGTAGCGGTCGATCCTCGTGAATGCGCTTCACAATCTTCCAACCGCCAAACATGACGACGGTAACCCCCACGGCAATCGTAGTGCCGATGAGAAACTGCGGCGAAGCGAGCAGCGCAAACACAGCCGGCGATCCGCTCTTCAACAGGCTCACAAAGGCAGGCGACATCTTGGCCACGGCCGAAGACAGGTCCGCCAGCGTCAGCGCCACCTCCGCTGCCGCGTCCGGCTTCTCCTGTAGATTGCGGATGATGGAGCCGGCCGAGTGCTGCAGACAATGCGCCTCGTCCAGCAGCTTCTCCACCCGGCCGACGAGCCGCCGAGCCCGCTGCTGGCCATCTTCGTGACGAGGGTCGAGGTCGGTCCGATCGGCCAGGTCGGGCGGTACGTTGCCGTACGCCAGATCCATGTCGATTGCATCGTGACGAATCGTAGGCGCCGAGGAGCGACGCGCCGATGGACCAGACACGACGCTCGACGTCTCGCTGTGCGTTCTGAGGTTGTCCTCCGTCAGAGCCGGTCGGTCATGTTCACGTCGGTGCCGGCGATGGCGATGACGGTGCCGAACCGCCTCGTCATCGTCGGCGTCGTCGTCGTCGTACTTGCTTCGAGACGGGGCGATGCTACGGCTCGCGTCAAACGTCTGCGCTCGCTTCACCGACTGTAGCTCCGCCTTTTTCTCGTCGTATGCGCCCTTGGCCTCCTTGAAGATGGAGAAGAGCTTCTTGCCCTGCTCACGTCCGACTTCAGCCCGGTTTTCCTTTCCAGAGAGGCGCGCGCACGTACCGAGCTGATGATCTTACCTGAATTATTGACGATGGTCACCGTCTGCTGGAGAGGCATCTTGATGCTGCTTGGCCCCGAGAGTCGGAGTCTGGTGACGAGGAGGAGATGTGAGAGATTAATCTATGTATGTATGCACTATGTAGGAGTATGTATGAGAGAGTAGGTACCCACGTCTTGAAGGCGGTCTGTCTGTACATCCGTAGCCTGTCTTGTCATCCGTACCTGTATATCCGTAGTAATCTTGGGTCGCGACCACAACACCCTCCCTGTCTGCGTCTGCCACTACCAAGGTCCCTAACTCCTAAGGCATCGGCATTTCTTTAGTCCATCGGGTATCGACACGTCACAGCCTGATTGAAGAGAAGTTGCTATTCCCTGTTTTCTTCAGCTTACTACGAGCCTACTCCGTCGTTATACGTCGTTATCGTCGTCGCTACCCAATCCTGCGCTTCGACGACGTCACTCAGCACATCTATGTATATCCGTGTACGCGCGCGTGTGTGTATACAGATGTGCGTTGTGTATGTGTGTGTATGTATTCGTACTGTAATTCATCATCTCTTCCTTCTCTCTCCTTTTTCTGCCACTTGTTGGATGCCATAAAAGTCCTCGACAACAACCCTGCCGCTCACACTAATCCCTGCGGCACCCAAGCAATGCCCCTTAGTCGTCCTCCAATGGTGTTAGTAGGTAGGTATTATGATGCTGCCACATCGTCCCTCGTCATGTGTCTTGATCGTATCCCTCCTTCGAACTGCCCCTCCTCTGCCGGGAGTCTCTGCTGCCGGAGAAGAGGTGAAATCATGCAAGGGAAAGAAATGACCGGGACAAGATCAATGAGAATGTAAAAAGTAACAAGAGAATAAGAAGGACCTTCATCATGCTTGCTGTCGTCGTGCCGTTGCGAAAATAAGTCATGTTTTCCTTTGAAATCGTGACGCTATATCGCGCCGTCCTCGACCACCTCGACCCCATCGCCGTCGAGTAAGATCCGTTTACCCAGCTCCTCTGGGGGCTGCCCGTCTCGGATGGCGCCAAAGTCCAGAATCTGAAATCAAAGTCAGTCAACCTCGAACCGAATCAACTCAGGCGTTTGTAACCGACCTCGACGTAGGTCAGCTGATCACGCTGCACAGCCGCCACACATCGTCTTCCGTCGAATTTGACCTGCCACACGCCGCTCAGGTCCGTGAGAAGGTCGCGAACACACTGGCCCGTGTGGACATCCCACATCTTCACCGTCTTCTCGCTGCCGCTGATGACCTTGTGGCCGTCGTGCTGAAAGCAGGTAATGGCACCCGTGTGAGCCATCAGCGTGTGGCGGCAACGTCCCGTCTCCGGTTCCCATATCCGCAGCGTCGAGTCAGCCGCCGCCGAAACCAGTCGCTCGTCACGGAGGTCCAGGAGGCCGACCAGTAGGCTGTGTCCCTCGAGCGTGTGGAGGCACGAACCGGAGCCCAGATCCCATATCTTGACCAGAGAATCCATCGATCCCGATATGCAACGGTTCCGCTCGTGGTCCAACACAACCGAGTAAACCTTTTGCGTGTGTCCGCGGAGAATGTGCAGCGAATCTCCGGTGCTGATGCGCCACACCCGTACAGTGCAGTCGTACGAACCACTTACCAGCGTGTCGCCGTGGGCCGAGATGGCACGCACCGAATGTGAGTGGCCCATGAGGGCGCGGATAAAGTACGGGCAGTCCGACTCTTGGGCCGGCGGGTGCGTCTGGATGTATCGCCGCGAACCAATCTCGGGCAGCCGCCATACCCGCAGCTGGCTGTCGCGCGATCCCGTAATGATGAGTGGCTTCTCCGGCCGGATCATGGGGCGGCCAGCTGCGTCTCTACCCGTCTCCGTCGGCATGAGGATCTGGAGGCAGCGGACGGTGCTGGTGTGACCGTAAAAGACTTGCTGGCAGAGCCCGCGCTCCATGTCCCAGACGCGCACCGACCGGTCCGTCGAGCCGGACACGAGGATGTTGCCCTCGTACTGCAGCGCCCACACGCCACCCTCGTGACCCTCGAGCTTCTTGCGCAACTTGCCCGTCTTTGTGTCGTATATGTGGATCAGCGTGTCGTCGCTGCCCGTGATGATCTTGTCATTGTCGAACTGCAGGCAAGTGATGACATGCCGCGGGTGCGCCGCGAACGCCACGTGCGAGGGCTTGACATCGTCACTCGTCCAGTTCCGACGGATCATATGGTGCCTGCGATACAGCGACTTGAACAGATGAAGTTGGCGGAGGCTCGGCAGGCCTATCTTAGGATCGGGCACGGCCAAAGCCGCGGCGTTGGCAGCCGAGAGGGGGCCCTCAGATTTGTGCTGCCTTGCTTCGGGTTGGCCAGTGTGTTCCCGCGGCTGCCCGGCCGCCGCGCGTCGTTTCGACCGCTCAGACGCCGAGTAAGCATTAAGACCACGTTTTCGCTTCGACGACCTGAGCCTGGGCAGTGCCGTGGCACTCTGTCGGAGGTTCCGCGTGAGCTCATACTCGGACGAAGTCAGGCGACTTTGCATGCTGAGGTCCATCTCATAATCGGCGGTTCCGGTCGGGTCTTGCCATCCCCATCCCTGCACGACGGCCTTTGTCAGCTCGCCGGGCGGGAGGACGAAGCCGTCTCGGTCAAAGAGCTCCTTCCAGCCCGTCTCGTTCCGGTCGACCATGTTGCGCCAATGCTTAGACACTTGAGCGGCACGGCACAAGTCCCGGCAGTCGAGGTGGGAGAGCACGTTGTAGGCGAGCTCAGGCGGTAACTGCAGAAGGAAGTCGCACTTGAGAGCAGGATTGACAGTGTCTGCGATGACACGCAGCGTCGGACGCGGACACCGGCGCAAGAACTGATACATCATAAATGTCTTCATCTCCGTCCGCATCGCGTCAAAGGCCTCGAGCATCGACTGCATGTTCAACGTGACGGGTGACGACGGCGCATCTGCAGCGTGGAGATGCTTTGCCAACCACGCATCTTCCAGCTCGCTGAAGTCGTCCCGGTCCTCGACGAGGCCCTCCTGTTTATGCCTAGTCGCCGCTGACCAGGACGAGGCTGGATCCATAAGCGACGTGTCGAGGCCGGCCGAGACGTCATCGTCATGATCGGCCGAGGTTGGTTGGGATGCTGCCAGCGTAGGAGAGAGCCTCGGGCTAGGAAGGCTGGCATCCTGCGTGGCGACGTCGCCGACGGCAGGCCTGGGTTGCAGGCCACGTACTGACTGCTGCAGAGCCTCGTCGACGTCGACGTCGCCAAATGGAGCCGCATCGGCATCCGTAATGGGCGGTGTGGCAACATTGCTGCTGAAGACGGTAAAAGAGTCGCTGCCCGAGGGGCTGGCAGCGTTGCAGAGAGACAGCTGCGAACTGCCTTGTGCCGAGTCGGTCTGCGAGTTGCGGGGGGAATCCAGATGCGTCGAGCGTCGTCGAGCGGCGAGGACAAGATCTGACAAGTCTTTCCTCAGAGCGGTAGGGCCAGGGCCGAGTTCCGACAATTCTTTCCTCTTGGCCGTCTTCGGGAGAGGGCAGGCCGGGTGTCGTTCCGACTTTAGGCCGGCAGAGCCCGAGCCAACGCCTTCTTCGAGATGGATGGCGAACTCCGACAACTCTTCCAACTCCTTTTTCAGGGCAGCAGAGTCGGCGCCCAGCTCCGATGGATCTTTCCTCCTAGCGGTTTTCAGAAGAGCGTAGGCGGCGTCTCGTTCCGACTTGAGGGTGGTCGGGCCCGAGCCCACGCCGTCTTCGAAGCGGATGGCGATGCTGCCCTCGGGAGCGATGGAGCGGCCTGGCTTATCTGAAGCGGCGACGGAGTGAGGCGAGCCCCGCGAAGGTCGGGAAGGGGACGCGGAGGGCTGTGACATGGTTGTGTTGGAATGGGTCAGAGAATCGGCGACACTGGCGCGTGTCTGTCGAATGCGTCGGGTGTGTGCTCTGGGACAGCGGGAAGGCCGGTCGTGCGTCTGGCGGGCCACAGGTTCCAGCTTGAGAGCCACGGGCGTCATAGTAACTCGGGCAGATCGGCTCATCTAGAGATGAACATGGTGTCGTTAGCAAACGTGTGATGAAGGTTGGGCAAAAACCTTGGGACGCCTTCTTCCACTCGGAGCAAATCTGCGGCACCGGTATGGGAAATCCCCTCCCTTTTTTTTGACGCTGAACATGGGGCTATTCAATGCAGAGGAGGCAGAGGGGCGTAAGCATCACTCACCGGCTTGAAAGAGCCGCTGTCCTTGCCGTAATGTTCATCGACAGCTTCCTGGGAGATGTGGGGAAATTCAAGTAGTTCGGGGGGCGTTGGCTTGGTGGCGAGGGGATACTCTTTGGAGTCGAGGCTCTGGAGCGGGGTCGGATCACGGACGAAGACGGAGGGGAACTTGCGGGTAAGGCAAGTGGTTGTGGTGACGGTGCGAGTCTCGACGCACTCGCTGACCTCAAGCTGGAAGCCGTGGCTCGGCGGCTCGGCGGCCGTGTTTGCTGGTGCCGGCTGGGCGCTCCTGGGACGACGAGACTGTCGGGCCGGACGGGCAGGCGTAGGCGAGGGCGTCATGATGGGGGCGGCCTCCTCTCTTCTTTCACCGAAGAGGCGAGAGAAGGACAGTTGATGAGAGCTCCCCGGGCAAAGCGGTCCGACGACGGCTCTCTCTGCTCTGTGTGGAAGGAGCGATCAGTCTTTGTTCCCTCCCTGTCTCTTGTTCTTTTCTCTCCCTCTTGCTTGATCGAGGTACCTAAGCGCGAGAATGTCGCGCGGAAACGGGGATGCGCCTCGCTCGGGAGAGGAGGGGAGGGGGTGTGTGTTGCGGAGGAGCGACGTGCGGGCGGCAAGGGACGAAAAGGAAATACAAGAAAAAAATTGGAAAGGTACAAGAAATTGCTTCCGGGCTTACCAACCTGACTCACTGTGAAAAAAAAAAAGGCCTTCTCAGACAGATGGACAAGGAGAGGCGGCCGATCAGCCACAAATGGCCGGCACGAGGAGGAGAAGGGGCAGGGAGAGGAGGGTGTTTGCAGGAAGGGAGGTCCTGCTGGAAAGGTAGAGGTACCACGCATGCCTCGGGATTTGGGCGATTCCCCCTCCCCCCCCTCCCCGCGGAAGCAGGCGACGGGCGGGCATTGGCGGCGCTGCCCGGGGCCGGAGGTACCGACCTGGCTCGGGGGGGGCTGTGCTGCACTTGTGCTATAGGTGTAGCCTTGAAGATGCCTGACCTGGTTGAAAAATTCATCACGCCGAGGGCGCTTACGTCTATGTACGTATGTATGTAATTTATTCTACCTTTCTTCCCCTCTTTGAGCTTCATCTCATCATCATCCATCTACGAATATTGACCAGAGATGCTGGCAAGCATCGCTTTTGCCCCCGATTTTGTTCCACAGTTGGCACACTCAACGCCTGTTGGATGCCGTCCGTAATGCAGTCATGCCACATGTACCGGTACTTACCGCCTCTCGCCGCCTCTCGACCGAGGGCCCTTCGGGGCGCCAACGCGCATTACCTAATGCCTAAAGACGTGGTGGGTTCTGTGTCCCATTTGTTTTTTTTTTGCTTCTCGCCCCTAGCCTCTGCCCTCTGGGTCCCTCTAGCTGGTGTTGTAGGTGGCTGCCCTAGAAGCTAGCAGAAGCAGGCTCCAGCCACACCAAAGGACTCCTCCACTGAGGCTCGGCGTCGACCGTCCATGCGTTCCATTTCCATTTCTAGATGTCTGCTAAGCGCATGATTAAGTCTGTTCGACCAGGTGAGAAAGGATTCAATCGCGTCTAGGACATTCACATACATACATACAACACTCCTTGTCGGAGAGTGGTTCACGCGCACGCGCTCAGGTCCTTTTAGTACCGTGGTCAGGGCGCAGTTGGTCCCCCTCGCCACCTCGCCCCCCTCTATCCCTTTTTCCATACTCCTTTGCCGTCGCCGCTGCACGTGCTCGGTCATCGTCGGGCTTTCATGCTGCCACCTTCTTTCACCAGCGAATATTCGTCTTGCTAATGAAAGGAAAGGCGACACCATTTAACGAGAAAAAGAGGTATGCCGGTATGTACTGTACAGTATATACATATGTGTGTTTGGTGATGGTCGTCCTACCCCGGGATTCATGCCCAAAATCCTCCGGCCAAAGCGGCCACGGAACTCGGCCGGCGTCCGAGTCGAGAAATCGTGGCCGAGTCGCGCGGGCTGTCCGATATCGCAATATGTATGTATGTCCGATCCATAGCGCTCTTGTTCCGACGGTGCCGATCGTGGGCAACGGCCGAAGAGTCAGACGAGTGCCGAGTCGCGCTTGGCGGCGCGCCTATCCCCCCTCTTTACCACTTACGGCGCCCAAAGCTCAAGCACGTCACACGATATATCCGTACCTACATTCATCCGTTGTGTTTGCACCTTGGACTTTACCGGCCGAATATGTCTGTAATCTGTATGTCGGTATTCGTAGCCACGCCATCTACATACAGACATACATAAACATGACCGTTACGCGCCACCTGAAGCTTCTTCTCGTCCGTTCTGCTCACCGAATTACACTTCTTGGCGTTTCCCTTCTAACGTGGTCGCAGCGCCTGCAACAGGCTCGGCGGTGTCCTGAGGCGCCGTCCAAAGTTTATTCTGCCCGTGACGCTGGTTTTAGAGCTGATGGACAAAGCATCACGATGGGGGCTGAGCATGAAATCGCGTGACGCCCCAAGGCACCACCGTTGCGCCTTATGGACGACGTACACACGTTGTATGAAGGCAGACTTTCAACTCGGAGCACATTTTGCCCGCCATCTTTGTCCAGACACAAGATCCCTCCCTCCCTTTCCCTTTGACTGCTTAATGCATCCATACATACCGGGTTGACAACTGCTAAATCATCCCTGTATTCATTGTCCCCTGCGTGCCGGTATCATCTCCTTTCATCTCCTCCCAAAGGCCTTTCAAGAAATGTAAACTGGCATTCGGCTACCTATAAGCTCGCTCTTGTTCACTTGCACGTCGCGCTCGTCAAAGTCATGTAACATTAGCCAACATATCATCCTAAAGATCAGCACACACCACACATCGTCATACGATACCCTCTCGTCTGCCAACGACGACATCTCCTTCCCGCCGGGACTCTCCGGTGTTACCTCGCTGTCTTCGAGACCTTCGGCAGCGGGTTGGACCGAAGCATAACCCGGAACTAGATCATCCTCGATAGAATCCGTCTCATCCGCCGCCTCTCTGTGGCCGCTTCCCTCACGCACAATATTGAAAGTGCTTCGGCGAGTGGCGGATTTTTCGGCGAGCCTCACTACTCGCTGTCGCACGACCTGGAAGTACAGGTTTATGAAGACGACATTTGCATCACTCGGGCTGGCCTCGTCGATCTCTTCGAACCGGCTACTTCGAGGACCGTCGAAGGGAGACGCTGACGCCACTTCCGTAGAGCTCTCGTTCAGCAGCCGCACCACCACCTGGATGTGAGACCGCAGCACGTCCTGCACCATTTGCTGACGGAGCTTCTGGGGGTTATGTAGGTCATCGTTTCCGCTTGGCAAATTCCCGTCGCTACCGTTCGTGCTGTCGTCGGCCCTTGCCATTAGAACATTATCAGCATCGTCCAGGGCTGAATGAAGCGCTTGGAGTCGAGCAACACCTGCTGCGTCTTCTTGGTGGCTCAGAATCTCTTGTATGTGTCCGTGAATCCGGTCGTGGACAGTAGCATTATTTGACGGCTGTTCCTTGAAGAGTCTTTGATAGGCTTTTAGCATCTTGCTCAGAGAAAAGGGCTTCTTCATCCAGCGATCGGGAGTTGGATTGGGAAGATAGGTGAAGCAGCTGTTGTTGATATGAAAGGTGAGGGCTATCATGCCCAATATCTCAAAGGACACTGCATCTCACCACATCAGCGTTGCTCTGATACAGGCCATCCATGGGAGAGGCATACGGGGAAACAGGTGAGTCGTCTTGCCGCCCTCGTCGGCAAAGCGCTGCGCGGTATTCTTGTTGCAACCGATGGCGGCGACGAGAGTCTCGGAGATATCCCTCCTGGTCGCCATCTGCAGGTAACCAAAGTTGGGCGGCTCAGCGACTAGCCGTCTGCGATTCGCAGTCTTGCGGTAAATGGTTGGGACGAAGCCAAAGCAAAGCTCCTTGACTTCGTCGACCGGAATGACGCGGTTCTTTTCGAAGAGAAATACGCCGTTCAGTTGAAAGGTAAAGATGAGGCCCAAGTCGCGCAGCCTCTCGCCCATGAGCATGAATCCATTGCCTTCTGCGCGGTATCTGTCTCGGTTGCGGTCAAACTCTTTCCAATAGACGCCAAGAACGGCCATCATCTCGACGACGTGGCAGATGGTCGTGGTGGCGTAGGGACGGGAGACGGAGGACGGCATCGTGTCCCAGGTCCGGCGTTTTCTCTGCACGGCCACGGCCAGAGTATGGTGGTCCTTGAAAGAGGGCGGCTCAAGCGGCCGCTTGCTAGCCGGAGGCCCTTGATTCAAGTACTGTTCTTTCTGCCATTTTCTAGACGAAGCCTCCATTTCCTGGATGGCGTTGAGTAGCACCAGCCATGAGGCGCGCTCGTTGTCGGCGGTATGGATTCTCTCCTTGACCGTCTTGTTCTCAAAGTCGTCCAAGACGGACATGGTATCGGTTTGGCTCTCATCCGTGCCGTCGAGGACGTGTATCAGCGCATCCGGAACCGGGCCACGCTTGTTGGTGGGAGGCGAGACGAAGATGACGGGTGCGTCGAATTGCACTTCATACCGCAGCTCATCCCACGAGAATCGTCGAGACTTGGTCTTGGCCCATCCTCCCATGACCTTTTCGTTACACTTGGAGTAGCCCGATGCCGAGGCGTAGTACTGCTGTATGACCTGCATAACGGTGGCTAAAAGTGCAATGATAGACACAACCAGGGCCGCAATGGCCACGAACAGCTCCGGCTCGGATCCTGCCATAGTGTCTGTCAGGGCTTCGGCCTCGACTTTGACGCCCTTGTGTGTGATCCGGGGAAGCTGTTGGAAGCGACGCGTCTACGTCTACGGTTTGTGTGACTGTGAGAGGCTGAAGGATGGTCAAGCCTGGCCAGCCAGACATCAACAGGGGTGTCATCGTCCAGCCGTCCAGCCAGGCAGCAACAGCAGCAGCAGCCTGCAGCTGACGGACGCCGTCCATGTCGTGTACGTCCGTAGTAGGTAGGCAAGTAGTATATTCGTGCTGCCGAACGTGAGCATTCACGTGATGATTTACAGAGTCGAGATGATCTCATCGAAGAGCACCCCGCTCACTGCTCAGTATAGGAAGCTCGTTTACTGTCAACATGACCAGAGACCAACTCACTCGTCGCCAGATGGCATCGGCTCGTTTCATCCCCTTCGTGTAAGTGAGCTTAGAAGCTGGCAGCTCCTCATCTCTCCACACGTTTCACGTTGTCTGTATGTATCTCTGGGCTGCTGTCCCTCTTCTTCTTTCATCACGAGATAAATCTTCATCTTCGTCGGCCTTCATCTACAATGCCGGCCTTTCCCGCTTCTGTGCCCGATTGGAGCAACATCGACGTCATTCACCGAAACGTCCTGGAACCGCGCAGTCATTTCTTTCTTTACCACAATGAGAGCGATGCGCTCTCACGAGACGTTAGCAAGGCCAAGGCGCAGTGCTTGTCTGGGCTGTGGAAGTTCCACCTATCTCCGTCACCCTTCGACGGCCCTCGCGGCTTTTACGAGCCCGACTTTGCCGCCACCGACTTCTCAGATATCAAGGTTCCTGGTATGTGGCAGTTGCAAGGCCATGGCAAAGGCCCTCATTATACCAACGTCAACTATCCTTGGCCTGTTGATCCGCCCAACATATCATACCAGGACAACGAGTGCGGCAGATATCTCACGACCTTTACTGTAGACGATGGCTTCGCCCGCCACCAGCTCAGGCTGCGTTTTGAGGGGGTCGACTCATCATTCTCCGTGTGGATCAACGGTAAAGACGTCGGCTACTCGCAGGGATCCAGAAACCCCAGTGAGTTTGACGTGACGGATCTGGTGCAGATAGGAAAGCCGAATATACTCGCTGTCGAGGTCTACCAACGCTGTGACGGCAGCTACCTGGAGGACCAGGACGAGTGGTGGCTCAGCGGCATCTTTCGCGACGTTTATTTGCACGCCTTCCCCTCTGTTCATCCGGTCGACTTTCACGTCATCACAAGTCTCGACGACGAATACAAAGACTCAGTGTTAAAGGTCAAGGTCGAGACGAGCGCTGCCACGGCGGTTGAGCTGAAGCTGCTTGATGCCGATGCCAAGAAGATAGCTGGCGAGACCAAGGACATTGACCGTCGCGGAACATTTGAGCTCCATGTCGTGAACCCCCTTAAGTGGACGGCCGAGACGCCAAATCTGTATTCGCTTGTTCTCAACTTTGATCAAGGCGGCTGTAGCCTGGCGCAATATATCGGCTTCCGAACTGCTGGCCTTGTCGATGGCGTCTTCTGCGTCAACGGGAATCCCGTGAAGCTCCGTGGAGTTAATCGTCACGAGCACCACCCCGATCACGGCCGAGCTGTGCCGTACGACTTTATGCGGCGAGACTTGATGCTCATGAAGAAGTGCAACGTCAACGCCATCCGTACCTCTCACCAGATCAATGATCCGCGGCTGTACGACGTTGCCGACGAGCTCGGCCTCTGGGTCCTAGACGAGGCCGACCTGGAATGCCACGGCTTCGAGAGCGTCGGCGGCGATCCGGCGTCATACACGTCAGACAACCCGGACTGGCGCCATCAATACGTCGACCGGGCCCGCCAGATGGTTGCTCGCGACAAGAATCATGCCTGTGTCATTCTGTGGTCTCTTGGCAACGAAGCCTTTTACGGGCAGAACCACCAGGCCATGTACGACTGCATCAAGTCCATGGACGACACGAGGCTGGTGCACTACGAAGGCGACCACCAGGCCAAGACGGCCGATATATTCAGCCAGATGTATCCGACTGTCGACAGCGTCCACGACTTTGCCAAAGCGAGAGACTGGAAGAAACCACTCGTGCTGTGTGAGTTTCTACATGCTATGGGCAATTCGGTAGGCGGCGCCAAAGAATACATCGACCTGTTCTACAAGCATCCGCGACTCATGGGCGGCTTCGTCTGGGAGTGGGCCAACCATGTAAGTAGGATCCAGTTTGACACGGTCAGCTGTCTTGGGCTGACGGTTACAGGGCTTGCGGACTAGGAGTAAAGACGGCGCAGAGTACATGGGCTATGGCGGCGACTTTGGCGACGTCCCCAACGACTACAACTTCATCATGGACGGTCTTCTTTGGTCCGAACACTGCCTCACTCCCAACATGAACGAGTACGCCAAGTCGATTGAGCCGGTGCAGACGGTGGCTCGACATCATGGTAGAGTCACGGTGGTGAACCGCTACGACTTCCTTAGTCTCAGCCATCTCAAGGCCTCGTGGACTATCATGACGGAAAGCAAGGGCGCGGTCTTCTCTGGAGGGTTGTCTATTCCGAGTGGTGCGTACGCCGTCGACACCTTGCCATCGAGATCCCGTGTGAGCGCTGACAGTAAGCCTTATTAGGCATCGAGCCGCACAGCGAGGCCAGTCTCGGGCTTAACGACTTTCACGATAGCATGCTCCTAGAGGCGGCAGATGGCGAGTGTTATCTCCAAGTATGCTTCAAGTTGAAGCATTCGACGAGTTGGGCTCCAGAAAACCATGTAGTAGCCACTGGAGAGCTGCGAGTCTCCAAGCCATTGTCTCTCGTCGGGCTTCGGGGTTTGGAGCCACCTCTACCTCGACCGACGATCAAAGAGACGGACGGAAGGCTTCTGACAGTTACGTCGGCCACAGGAAGCTTGACCTGGGTCATCGACTTGGTAAAAGGCATGCTGGTTAGCTGGAAGAGAGCCAAGCAGCCCAAGACGGAGATGCTCACAGAACCTGTGCGGATGGATTTCTATCGCGCCCTTACAGATAATGACAGGTCCGGACATGGAAGGCAATGGATCGAAAAACGCCTGCACCAGACGACCAGCCAGGTGAGGCTGGTCAAGTGGTGGCACGGCGCCAACGACGGCATTAACGTCGAGGTGACGGAGAGAGTGGCGCCGCCGGTATTGGGCTGGGGGATCGAGAATGCGTGGATATTTTGCTTCCGCGGCGACTCGGTCTGCATTCGGGTGAGGGTGAAGCCGTGCGGGCCGGGACTGCCGGAGACTTTGGCCCGTATCGGCCTCACACTAGGGCTCGGCGGCGTCGACCGAGTCCGCTGGTGGGGCCGTGGACCGGGTGAATCATACCGGGACAAGAAGCGGTCTCAACTGTTCGGCCAATGGGAGGCGACGGTGGACGAGCTCTGGGTCGACTACGAATTCCCACAGGACGGCGGCAACCGGACCGATGTGCGGCGGGTCGAGTTCGTCGGCAAGGACGGACAAAGAATGCTGAGAGCGCGGTTCGGGGACCTCGAAGGCGCCAGCTTCTCAGCAATGCATTACTCTACCAAGGATGTGGACGAGAGCACGCATCCATACGAGCTTAGGACCAAGAAGAGGGAGGACACGGTCGTGAGGCTGGATTGGGCCCATCACGGGTTGGGGACGGCTTCGTGCGGGCCGTGGACGCTGCCGCGGTACCAATTGAAAAGTGATGAGGAGTACGAATTTGAGGTGCTGCTTGATTGAGAGCCGTATATCTGTGTGTATGTACGAGCTGACAGGGTTCTGGGATTGCTTGGCTTGGACCGAGGCCGGAGAAGTTAATGAGAATGAAGGTCACGACGAAATCAACATGAAGCAGCGTGAAGAGCGAGGCTTGAACCACAGGCGGACGGGCAGCGAGAGAGAGAGAGACGACAGCGAAGGAACAGGCGTAGAGGTGTGCCGGGTTCGGTGAGTGGTCCCCGTCCAGTAGCCCGTTCCAGCGGGCCCTCACCGCCACTAGGTGCCCTAGGACCCCTGTTTTGGGCCGCAGCGGACCGCATATTGTCCCCCCCCCCCCCCCCCCCCCCCCCCCACAACACCCACCCCCCCCCCCCCCCCCCCACCCCCCACACCCACCCCCCCCACACAC
>PDHQ01000101.1:0-35526 GCA_003339415.1 Ophiocordyceps camponoti-saundersi (nom. inval.)
CTTTCTTTTCTTATAAGAATAAAAATAACTAATTAACTAACTAACTATTATTTATACCCTATATTATTCTTCTATAGTAAAGTTTATAAGGTTATAAACTATAGAAAGGGGAACGTGTAATAATCTAGGATATAAATACTAGTTAAAAGTACTATTCTTATTATATAAGCAGTATTTATTATATAAACGGCTTAATAATATAATTTATATAATAAAGTAAAAATACTAGTATCTAGTATTTAAGTTACGGCTAAACCTTGGAAGGTTAAATACCGGATAATAAAAAATAAGAATAACGAATAAAATTCCTAGGATAAGAAGAACAGTTAGAGACGGTTAAGAACGGAAAGAAATATTAGTTATTATAAATAAAGAATTATCTATTATAATTTATTATTAACTTAGAAACTAATAGAAGGTAATAGAATAGAATAAAGCTATTTTATTCGCTAAGAGAAATAGTAGATTTAAAATTAAAGGTTGATTTTAAAGTAGGAATTTAATTTCAAAGCAAAAGAATATAATAGAAGTAAATAGAATAATGTTAGAGTCTTAGAGAGATTCTGCCAGAATCGGAAAGTCACGTAAAATAAAGAGTAAGCGAAGTAATTAATTTATATATATAAGAGTAAGAAGGTAGGTATATATATATATAAACTCGAGAGCTTAGCCTCCGACCCTTAGGCTCGGAGGTTTTCCTTATATATATAAGAAATAGCGGATCTTAAAGGGAAAGCTCTTAATAATAAAAAGGCTAGTTTCTAAGCTAGTAATATACTAAGTAAGATTATTTTATTATTACTAGGGAATCCGAATAATTATATCGGGGTAATAGAGTTTTCCTTCTAGGTCTCGTAATTATTTATAGTTATATAGGGCTAAATAAGTCCTTCCTTTCTAATATACCCCTATAGGTTTTCTAGCGCTAATATTAGGGAACTTATAAGAAAAGAAAGGGAGGATTTTATAAGTAAAGCTATCGCGAGTTTTTTAACGCGGAGTTAATTGTTATTATTATCGTTATTAACCTTACTATTATTCTTATTAGTAGAATTAGCTAGAAAAGATACGTATCTTTTTTAGGCCTCTAAGGGCTAAATACCTAAGGTACCTCTTAGGTATAAATTTAACCTCTCCCCCCTTCTTAAGGCCTCTTTTCTTCTTCTTCTTTTCTTCTCTTAAGCTTATTAACCTCTTTAATTATAAGTCCTAGCCTTTAAAGAGGGTGCCTTTTTCCGTTATATTATTACTAACTTATACTATTATTTAGTCTTTATAAACAATATATCTCTCGATACTAACGTATTTACCGAGTAAGTTCTTACGATAATAGAGGAAATAAACGCCGCCGCCGACGCTAGCGACCGCCTCGATCCCGTCTTACCGACGAATATACCCGCTAAGGGCGCTACTAGCTTATGCGCCCCGGAGGGGGCCACGGCTAGGTAAGAGGTAGGAGGTAAGGGGGGGCCGGCGGGCGATATTAATATTTCTACGCCCGCGCCGCCTAATCTAACTTCTTCTTTTAGAGTTTTTAACGCTTTTCTTACGCCCGTATATAATTATAATATTACGCCGGTATATTTTATTTTATAGTCCGCGCTTTTATATCTAAAATTAATAATCTTATAATAAAGATCTTAGCGGCTTATCGTAGCTTCGGGTATTATACGCGACTAGCCGTATATTTTATACCTTAAAGAATATATCGCTTATTATTCTTAAGCTAATTCGACGCGCGTAATTTTATACGCTACTTACGTAAATAAGTTACGTAAATATAAACTAGCTCCGCTCGTTTTAATTAATATTACGACTTAGTAAGATAAGGCGTAACGAGATAAAGATAAGGAAAATACGGATAAATTTTAAAGCTTTTTTAAGTCCGTAATAACTAGTATAAAGTACCTATATTATCTAGTTAATATTAAATTCCTATAAGCGTAAGTTATATTCTCCGTATATTTTTTACTAGGCTATATTAATCTTTTTATAGCGACGCCGTTAATATTATCTTCTCCGGCGATATTTTAGAGGAGGGCCGCGCCTTAGGCGATAAAAACGTAGAGGGCGATAGTAGTAATATAGTAATAATAAAGGATAAATCTAAGGACGAAGTTACGGAGCCCGGCGCCGATAATAATAATAGCGACGCTAATTTTAATATAGTTCCCGATAAAGGCCTACGGGCTATAGTTAAATACTTCGTTCGTTTTAATAAGCGTTTTTTAGCCCTTAAGGCTCGTATAGAGGCGGAGTCTACCGCCGTTAAGGCGGAGTTTACCGCGATAGCCGCCGCTAAGGCTAAAGAGATAGTAAATAAGTTAGCGAAAAAATCGGTATCTACGCTAAAGAAAAATCCCGCTCCGGCGGCGACTTAGCCCTCGACTCCGTCGAAAACTAAGCGGAAGCGTCTTCCTTCTATAAGGGCGGGTTTAGCTTTAAAGAAATCGAAGAAGAATTAATATTATACTTATTTTTTCTCTATATATTTTCCTTATAGATATCTCTATAAATCGCCTATTTATATCTTAATTAGTAATATCTTAGAAGTTTTTATATCTTATTTTAAGTATATTACTTAGTTAGTTTTTATTATTTTTAAGTCTTTATATTATCTATATTCGAAAAAATTATTCTAATAAAATAAATAGGTCTTATATTTATTATTATAAATCCCGCTTAGTTATTTACGGGAGGTCCTCGTTTTACTTATTAAGGTGCCCGCGTATATTTTTAAAACCTAACCTTATAACTAGGGATTTAAATAACGTATTTTAGAGGGGTTTAGTTAACCTATCCGTAATTATTACGTTCGTTAAAGTATACTTAACCTTAATTATCCCTACTAAGACTTCTTATCGGAGCTAGTAGTTATAGATATCTATATATCTTAGTTTAGTATAAAGTTTAAATAGCTCCTTCGTAACTATCCCGACCGTTTATATATTATTATATTAGATTACTATAAATAGATTATCTAATTTAATAGTTAATTCTTTAAGTAACTTACTCGTAAAGAGAGATTTCTTCGCTATTTATAAAAGGGCTAGTAATTTAGCTTTTATTATAGAGGTTATAATAGTCTTTTACTTATTAGCACTCTAAGCGATTATGCCGCTAAATAGTCTAATTATATATACTTAAGAACTTTTACGGTCCTTATTATCCGCGAAAAAAGCGTCGCTAGCTACTTTAAGAGTGTCGGCACCCCCGAAGGAAAGGCTTAAATTTTTCGTTACCTTAAGGTAGCATAGTACCCTATCGATCGCTCGGTAGTAGTCCGCGCTTAGGTTATAGTTATACTTAGCGAGGCGTGCTACCGTAAATATAATATCTAGTCTTATTATTACCGTAGTAAATATAATAAAGCTTACCTTTTTCTAATATCTATTTATCGCTTAGGGCGTTACTTCCTTAAGGTTTAGCTTAGGGAGTATAGAACTTATCGGTATTTAGTAAGATCTCTTAATATTAGCGAGCTCTATAATTTTCTTAATATAGGCTTTTTAAGATAGCTAGATCTTCCGCTAAGTTCTATTATAGATAACTTAGAGTCCGATAAACTATCGAATTAGATATCTACTAGTTAGGATATAATATTGCTAAAATTCTGCTTATAATTATTGCGACTTATCCGTATAATTCTTAAGGTTCCTAAAGATTATATTATTAATATAAAAGAATATAATAACGCCTCCCTTTATCGTATAGTAAAGTTTACTTAGAAGTATCTTAAACCCTATTTTCTTTAATATCGCTATAAAATACCGCTACTAAAGGAGCGGAGACTTTCGTAAGCCGTATAACGCGCGTTTTAACTTAAGGATAATTCCTCGCTTTATATACCCTTACGGTATCTATATAAAGATATCCTCGTCTAACGGTATATTAATAAATACGTTAACCGCGTTATATTAGGTAAGTTCTAAGTTAAACCTAGCTATAATAGCTATAAATATCCGGAAGCTTCTTACTACTAACGTTATAGCATATATCTCTGCCTTTATTATAGGTTATTAGTCTCCGCGAGCAACTACTCTAGCTTTATATATTATTAGCTTATCGTCCTAGTTAAATTTATATACGTATACTTATCGATAGCCGATAATCTTTGCTATTACTTTCTTAGAAAGAATTTCCGATTATAAGTTTACGTATTCCGTATTATAGCTATAGAGATAATTACGTTCCGTATCTTTAAATAGCTTCTTTAGTAGGTGCCGAAATATTTATACGTAATTATTTAGGGCGTTAGGTAAAGTTCCCCGAGAAAGACTCCGTAAGTTAATTAGTCGGAGTAGATTTACTTTATTAAGTATTTTTCTATATATTAGTTCTCTACTAACTAGTCCTCCGAGGAGTCCCGTATAGAAAGCTACGTAGAATATTATCTCTTTTTCTTTTTCCCCGGAATTCGCTTCGGTAGCGGCAGTCCCGCTTAGTTTTCTCGTAAATTCGTTTCTTTCTTCTAAAAGTAGAATATATCTAACCTTCTTTAAGCTATTTCTTTTAAGCGTCCCTATTAAAATATACCTTAGTTTTCTATATCTTACTATTATCGTAGTAAATAAGCTAGCGGGTAGTATCCCCGGTAGCGTTAGATAGATTATACTAGTTTCCTAGGATTTTTATCCCTTAGCTAAATTTTCTACGCTACTTTTAATAGGTGCACTATCTGCCGATATATCTTTACTAAATATATTCTATTAGATTTCTATCGGTTTATTAGTAAGTTCGAGATATATAATTTAATTAAGATTAATTATCTATCTCCTCCGAATATCTTTATCGGACGGTTCTTCGATTAGTATAATATCTATTATATTCTAGTTATTAGCGTTTTATTATAATATTTCCGTAATATACCTCGGGTTTATCTCCCTTAAACTATTTCTAAGGAAGTCGAAAATCCCGTAAAATATTTCGCGTTCGTTAAATAAAATATCTTAGGTAAATACGATCTTATTTTCGCTAGGTAGCTATATCCGATAAATATAACTTAACTTATAACCGATTAAAAATCTAATCTAAGCCTTTAGATTAAGTTTTTTTAGATAGTTTTATTTAAGCTTCGCGTCCATAGTTATTACGTACGCCTTATAACCGTATACGCGGAGGTAAGCTAGATAGGGCTTTTTCCGGAAAATACCCTTATACGGGGTCTTCTATCCGTTTAAAATCCTCGGAGTCCTATTATATAGGTAAACGGCGGACTTAAAGATTTCCCGCTAGAAAGCTACTAGTAATTATCCTCTTATCGCCCTTACCTTTATTTTTAGGATACCCCTAACGCGTTCTGCCTTACCGTTTTACTTCTACGTATAAGGTGCGGAGAAGTTTATACGAATATTCCTACTTTTTAAAAACTCTAAAATATCCGGTCGGTTTCTAATCTTATTATCCGTCTTTATTACTCGGATATAGAACCTATATTAATATATAAAATATCGGAATACTATTTTTAGCGTTTTAAGAATCGTATATTATATTCGGTTAATTAGGTAAAAATCTTATATAAACTTTATATTTCTATTAGTAATTAATATTACCGAAAAATAGCCTATAAAGTCCTTCTTAAAATTATAGAAGTCGATTATAAGCGTTTTACCCGGTATCTCTAGCTTCTCCCTTAGAATCCTACTAATTTATTACTTTATCTTTACTATAGCGTAGCTTTTATATTCGTTAATTAATACGCTATCCTTTCTAGTTAATTATATTTATATTTTATTATAGTTATTATTAATATAGTTAAGAACTTATAAACTTAGGTATCTAAGTCTTAAGTGCTATATATTTATTACTAACTTTCTTACTTTCTAAGGGGTATAAGATATATATTTCCTTCGCCTTATCGCGAATAATATATAATTTATCTATTTTAGGATATATTCTAGGACAAATTAGTTATAGATAAGTTTTATAATTACGATAATTTTATTATCCGCTATTTTTAATATCGAATTTTCTTAACTAAGGTTATTATCCTACTATATTCCTTTAAACTTTAATAGTTAGTAAAATACTAGGTTATACGTAAAATCTCGGTAATACGCGATATTCCGTAATTTTAGTAACGCTATTTTTATTCTAATTAGTATTTTAATATTTACTTTACCGTATCCTTTAATAGGAACTTTATTATCCCCTACCTAAACGAAATCTCCGAGGTTTAAGCTACGGAATTATATAAATCGTTCGCAGTTATTAAAAATATAGATTATTATACCCGAGTTAAGAATTATTAAATAATATAGTAGGTATTTCGTAGTAGAGAATACTACGTAAAAGGAGGTCCTAAGAAAGAAAGTTACTATAATATAACCCTTTTTATAGGAGAGATACGGAGAGGAGTAGAAAGAGTTAGACTTAATTTTACTATCTTTAATCTTTTTTAAGTTTAAGCCCTACTTCCGAGTATTTTCCTCGGCGATTCTTAATATACGTAAGCTTTGCTACTATAATAGGGCGTTATTCCGTAATAAAAAGTAGCGATCTCTCTTATATCTAAATCCTTCGTATAGATTATATTAATTTTCCGGGGCTCGCCTATAATATTCCTCGGAGTTCCGCCTTTTTTTTTCGTTTTAACCTTAATTTTTATTACTATAATATCTATTATCCTATCTTTCTTTACGGCGATTATTATCGCGGCGGTCGTCCCTTTTTCCTCCTTCTCCGTAGTCTTTCTTTCGGTTATTTCTATCGTATTTTAGTTTACGATTATCGGATTTATTCTTTTCCTTATTTTTTCCTTTAGAGTTAGTCTTTTCCTCCTTACCTTTAAATCCTAGGAATACCCCGTTATCTAAATATCTTATCGTAGTAGCTAGTATCGTATCTAAATAATAGATAAAGTTATTAATAAAGTCCGTAATATAAAAACCCTTTTTATTATATTCGTTCGCCTATTTAAAATAAGTTATCTAGGTCTATATATATAGGTACGGGCGGACTATATTATAGAATTAGGTTATCTATATAAAATTATTATTTACCTAAGATAATCCCTCGGATTTCGTAGCGTTAATATTCTTCCTCTAATCGTAAAACTAAGTATATTAATTTTTTAGCGGAGATTAGTAATCCTTAATACTTATAGCTAATTTATATTCTATAAGGAGGTTACGATAGTATTCTCTATCTAAGATCCTAACCTCCGCTTATAAAGTCTTATATTATATTTTTACTATCTAACTTTCTTTATAATATAGAGAGAACTATTAGGGGTTTACAGTTTCTTAAATCTAGGCCCGAAGGTTTTTATTATACTTCCTTACCTTTTCCTATTTATCGTATTTTTCCTAGTATTTAGCCTTTAGGAAATTATAATCCTAAATAAATATTTCTCGGGCTATCCTTAAAATATTAGTTCGTTCGTATACCTCTATATCTAACTCCGGGCGAATTAGTTTAATATCCTAAAGACTTCCGTTAGTAAAGATATACTTCTATAGCTCCTTAAATTTAGCTTAGGTCCTAAAAGCGCGGTCCTAGTATTTCTAGTCGCTATTTTTAATTAGTTTCGTAAAGGTCTTAGTTTTACTTATCTTATTTAGGATATTTCTCTTAGAGACTAGTATCTTATATCTTAGCGCGTATAGTAAAGCTAATTAATACGGCTTTTAACTATTAGAGTTTTAGAGAGATTCTACCGGAATCGGAAAGTTACGTAAAATAAAAAGTAAGCGAAGTAATTAATTTATATATATAAGAGTAAGAAGGTAGGTATATATATATATAAACTCGAGAGCTTAGCCTCTAACCTTTAGGCTTAGAGGTCTTCCTTATATATATAAGAAATAGCGGATCTTAGAGGGAAAGCTCTTAATAATAAAAAGGCTAGTTTCTAAGCTAGTAATATACTAAGTAAGATTATTCTATCGTTACTAGGGAATCCGAATAATTATATCGGGGTAGTAGAGTTTTCCTTTTAAGTCTTATAATTATTTATAGTTATATAGGGCTAAGTGGGTCCTTCCTTTCTAATAAATAAGATAAAGCTATTCTATTCGCTAAGGAATATAGTGGATTTAAAATTAAAGGTTAATTTTAAAGTAAAAGAATATAATAGAAGTAAATAGAATAAGATAAAGCTATTTTATTCGTTAGTATATTTATAATATAAAGCTTCTACGGTATTTTATAGCTTTCTAGCTAGCTTATATAATTAGATAGTTTCTTAGAGAAGGAAAACTATAAAAGGAAGGCTTCCTTCCCTCGAAGGGTCTTTCCTTTCCTTCTTCTCTAAGCTTTTAATCTAAATAATTTGCACCTTAAAAGCTTACTCTCTATAACCTTCCCCTGCCTTATAAGATATTCCTATTTAGGAAGTTCTTACTTATTTATACTTTATAAATTTCCTATTCTAGCTACCTACTGCCTAGTTAAAGTAAGTAAAGCCCCTTACCTTCTTATTACCTCTTTTCTCTTTACCTTTAAAAGCTTAGATTAAGGGCTACGGGTAAGATTAGGTAATTACGAGTACGATCCGTAATATTAAACCCGATATTAGTAAAGGTTATACGATAACTTATTTCTATTATAAGTATAACCGTACCTACCCCTAAGGTAGTAACCTTAGTTATAATAACGGTAAGATTAGCCCGGCTATTCGGGTCGAAAATATCGAACTAGTTAAGGGAGTTAAAGATATATATTAAGCACCCCCTATTAAAGAGGATGCTATCTTTTATCTCCGCACCCTTCGAAGCGAGATTCCCTAGGGCTATAAAGACGCCTAAGGTTTCCTTATCCCTCCGTTAGCCGGTAGTTCTTTTATTTTCCTTCTTCTATTAATTAACCTTCCGTTAAGTTAATTAGTCGCGGGCTACCTTATCTATAACCTATTAAAAAAAGTTATCGTTAAGATTAATCCGATCTTATAGAAAAGAAAGGATTAAATTAGGGAGAACGTAAAAATACTTTCTTTAGTAATTTTCCTTCCTCTTAAACTCTTAAAGATACTTTCGGCTATACTAAGTATAAACTTAAGCGTTACGCTCTCTAAGGTTATTAATTAAAAAAGAAAAAGGAGGGGCCCGTTTTCCCGGGCGGCTATTTTAATCCTTATTTTATAAGGTATTTACTTTTATCTATTACTTAAAATTATCGTAAATAATAAAGGCTATTTTCTTCTTAATCTAATTAGGCTTAGGAGCCTTATAATTAGCCCTCCTAAACTTCTAAAAAACGTTAATAAATTAAGAAGCTTTTCCACGGTCTTTATAGCAGACTAGATTAAGGTTATATTATATTATTTATATAAATAAGGGATAATGATTTTTTATTACGTAGATAAAATATTTAATATATACCTTATTAGTAAACTTTACGCTATTTAGTTATAAGTAAATCCGCTAAGCTTAGATTAATTAAGTAACTTAGTTATTAATATCTCCTTTTAAGGGATCCTATAAGAATAGGTCGCGTAACTTATCCTTAGCGAGTTTATATTTAATAGTATTACTAGGCTATACGAGGGCATATAGCGTTACTAATTTCTCCCTTAGTAAAAAGTCCCCTTAAATTAGGGACTAATAAGCTAATAAGAGGCTTGCTTAGATAAAGGGATTTATCCTCTCTAGTATTTTCCTTATCTAATAATATTCCTTTAAGTCTTCTTAGAAGTTTAGAAAAGTAAATATTTTATACTCTTCTCTAAGTAGTTAAAGAGTCTTAGGGTTAAGGGTCTTACTCCTTATTTAACCTCCTAAGCTTATAAACGGGATTTCTAATTAATCTAGCTTTATAAAAATCTCTTATATTTCTAAGTTTATAAAAAATTAGATATTATAGCCTTATATTATATTAATAATATCTTAGTACTAATTAGTCTAATCTTTAGGGTTTTTAAGAATAAAGGTAAGTTTAACTAATATTATAAAGTTTACTATTATATTAGTTATTATATTATTAAAATTATTAATTATAGTTAAAAATTAATAAATTTAAGGGTTATAAGTCCGCTAAAAAAAGTAATAATAGCCTTACTTTTATAAAGGCTTAATTAATTAAATAAATTTATAAAATATAGGTTATATAAGCTATAAAAACGGTAAAATTAAATAAATTAAATTAGAGAGTATTAACCGGGCTTATAACTATTAGATAAGGAGGAGGCGTATAAATTATATTAATTAATATACTTACCTTTTTAAAACGGAGGGAATTATCGTTATCTTTATATATATAATAAAGACTATCCGTATCTACCTCTTATACCGTGATGCCCTTATAAATAAGCCTTTATTCCTATATCTTATATATTGCCCCGGATATAGCCCTTTTTCCTAATAGGAATTCCGTTTCCTAGGTTGCGGAGCCGTTGCTGTGATGACTGCACGCCTTAAGGGATGACAAAACGTACGCCTAACCCACCCTTGTCTTAGCCCTCTGACATATATAAATAGGTTGAACAAGGTAGTATATGAAGGCATACTATGCCCCTTACCGGTCCAACATGTAAAGATGCCATCCAACCAACCAACTAACACCAACACATACTCACACGCACACACATGCAAGCAAACCCCATCATCATCGCCCCCCCCATCCGTCTTGGGCATCCGCCTCCCGTCCCCGCTGACGATCGATGATAGCCTGCATACGAGCGATAGCATCCCGCTGGCGATGAAGCTTGGCAAAGGCGTCAAAGGTAAAGACGTCGGGACGATAACCCGCGGCCTCCAGGTTCTGAAGCGTAGCCACCGTGTCGTGCATGTACTGCATCGAGGCGTAGCCCTTGAGGAGCGTGTTCCACCCGGGGAGGTTGAGGTGGACGCCTAGCTCTTTCATGACCTGGATGATTTCCCGGGCTGTCTTTACGTCGTCTCTTCCGAGGAGGCCGCGGAGGATGAGGGCTAGCGTGATGGTTGAGGGGGTTGGGTGGATCGGTAGACGCTTCGTCGTCTTCTTCGCCTGTCCCTGATCCTCCTCCTGCTGCTCCTCGGGAGACGGCGGTAGGTTCTCCCGTACCATCTCGCCAAAGAGTTCGAGGGCAGGGCTGAGGAGGCCGTCGCGTTCCGTCATGGCCATGATGAAGGCGTCGTGGACGAGGCTTCCCTTGTCGTCTAACAGGGACCGCGCAGCCGACGTGCGCCTCTCGAGCTGCGTCCTGAAGAAGAAAAAATATGACATGACGCGCATCGGTGATTTGAGGGTGCGGATGAACGCTCGGATCATCGTCGACAGCGTCGTCGTGTCCGGCTGCAGCTGCGGCGTCCTGGCCGTAACGTTGTTGTAGAAGAGGCCCTCGACTACGGGGAGGATGCTTTGCCGGAAGCGCCATTCTTGAACATACGATGACGTCGACTCCCTGCCTGGAGGGGGTCCGGCCAGCATCAGGGGCAGCGGCTCGGGGAACCACGTCTGCAGCGGGGCGAGGCTGAACCTCGAAGCGTAGAGCTCGAGCATCGGCTCGAACAGGGGCACCGTCCACGGCGGCGGACGCTCGACCTCGCGGGACTCGAGGTTGGCAAAGTACATGACGCTGTGGAGGCCGTAGTTGAACAGATCCCTCTGCGACGCCATGGCCTTCTTCGCCACCTCGAGCGACTGCACAAACTTGTCCACGTCGAGGCTGTGCTTGGCGCTCCGCACCACCGTCACCCACGCCGTCTTATCCAGCTGGATGCCGCAGTCGGAGAATAGAAGCGCCAGCCGGATCGACTCGTCCACCTCGCCTTGCTGGCCGAGAGAGTCGAGCACGGCCGTGACGTTGATGACGTTGGGCGCGAGGCCAGCCTCGACGAGGCGCTCCAGGGCGTCCTTGGGAGAAAACGGAGGCTCGGATCGGTCGGTAGGACCGTCGCGGTGCGGTTCCTTGCAGTGAAGCAGCAGCGTCACGACGCCCGTCATTGGCATCTTGTTGAGATCTGTCCCCTTCGCCGCCAGCTGCAGCAAGATGTCAAGCGATTTCGGCTTATGCACAGATTCCGACGCAAACTTGCTCGCAAACCGCAGCAGCGTGTATTCGTGCATCTTACATCCCTTCTTTAAAAGGAGCTTGTAAAGCTCTGACGTCTGTTGGCAAGGCAGTTCGCGTGCCAAAATGCCAAAAGTCCGCTGGCAGAAGGGGACGTGACCGGCCGGGAGGTCCTCGAAAACCCTGACAATGAGACCCAGCATCTCGTCCGCTTGAGCCGTCTTCTGCGCCACCGTAGCCCGAGTATCCACCTTGAACGTCCTGGCGATGATCACAAGCAGGTCGTGGATCGCGTAGCCCGGCGGCGGGAGGTCCAGCGTGGCGTCGAGCACTCGCATGAGCTTTTCCGGACAGATACACAACGTCGAAAGCATCACATGGGGCCATATCCGCTGTCGAGTCTTCAGCTTCTTGGCCTCCCATGCTTCGCGCATAGCGTCAATATCGTCGAGCTCGAAGAGAAAGCGTCCTTGCTGGATCCATGTCGTTGAATAATGGCCCTGATCCCTCAGCACCCTATTCAGCTCAATCTTCCAAGCTATGTAGCCCTTTCTGAAGCTCTTTCCATGGTGACGAACGTATCCCCATTGTAGGTATAGCGATCGCAACACTCGCATCTCCGGCAAACGCTCCCTTGGTATATGGCTGATTCTGAGTGGGCTTTGTCTCCTTTTCCAGTTGTCCACGAGAGAAGCCGTATCCACACTGCGCTCTTGTTGGATATATCGGTCGACTTCTTCGGTCGTGTCCATTATCTGACGAGATTGCTCTGCTTGGGCCGAATTATGAGCTGTGGCGCTCAGGGCACGACGGGCCGGAAGTCGACTCATACGGCTGGTTGCTGCTCTCGAAGGGGAGAGAAGCGCCGCGCTAACGCGGCAGAGGTGAGCTGCTGCCATTCCAGGCTTATCAACGGCGTCATGATGCCTTTCCGTCGCTCATCTCAAAAAGACAAAGGGTTAACGTTGAAGAAGGGGGTTGCCTTGGCTGACTGACCCTGAGATATCTTGAGGCTCTGAGATAGAGGATTGATAAGGAGGAAAAAAAAAACCAGACGGATGATTACGTAATCTTGAATTGAACCCTTGATAATAACCCGCGTAGCGCATGTTGCCAACGTCCATCAACCACTGATTTCCATCATGTCGTCGCTGAACAGCCTCAACGCCGCCTCAGAAGACCGAAAAGCCCGCCTAGCAAAGCTCCGAGGCATAAAAAGAAAACAACCAACCGAAGATGCCGTCCCCGAACAGGAGCAACAACAGCCTGATCAACAGCCAGAGCAGCAAGCCGAGCCCGACGTAGCGCGCCAATACCTATCAGGACGAAACTATGACTTCGAAACGAGAGGCCCCAAGCTGGGCTTCGAGGCCATGCCGAACAAGGGTCTGGAACGTCCGACTTTGGAAGAGCAGGCGGCGGACGTCGCCGCCGACGTCGAGACGAGGGCCGCCCAAGAGGCGCAGGACGACAAGGGTATCGACTTGCTCAAGCTGCAGCCCAAGAAGCCGAATTGGGACCTGAAGCGCAACTTGGAGAAGAAGATGGGGATACTGAATGTCCGTACGGATAATGCCATCGCGAACCTCGTTCGACAGAGGATAGCGAGCTCGCAAAAGGGTAGTGACGCCGACACCGGTCCCGCCGACGGGGATGCGGCCCGAGTCGACGGTCTGGCACTTGTCGAGGGACTTCGAGTCAGGGAGAAAGAAGGGGAGGGGGAGGAGAGGCGAGAAAGAGAAGAGGACGAGGCGCAGATGGCAGAAGAGTGAATTTCCCATTCGCCTGCATGCTGCTCGTGCGAGATCCAAACCGGGCTACAGACTTGGTTAAAATTACACTGTGATACCCTCAACTACCGATGCCTCAGTACAATGTTCGTGACAACCCCGTCTACTTGCGCTTCGTCATAACATGCATGTCTCCTCTATCTTCCGTGCATCGCCTTGGTCATGGCGAGCCGCTTGCTGAAAGGGCTGAGACTTCGTTCCCTTTCGGGCTCTTGCATAGGACGCTGCGTACTTGTCCGGCGGTCTTGGGCAGACTCGTGGTGGCCGTTTCGTGGGCCGCGGGCCTCTCTTTGATAGCCCCTCGCCTGCATCTCCGGAGATCGAGAGCGACGTTGGTGGAGATGGTCCGATTCTTTCTTGATGTCGAAACCCGCGCGCTGCGTGTTTCGCTGCGTATTTCGGCTACGGTGATCGACGTCGCGAGAGTCTCGTCTTGGATGTCCCTTTGTCCTAGAATCGACAGGGTTGTCAAAAACTGTCCGGCGGCGCTTTTCCCGGATCGACCTGTCTATCGAGGTCTGTCGTTGCCGTTGATGAGGCGGGCCGCGACTCTGGGATCGACTGCCTGGTTGCCGCTGATCGTCACCTGAAGACGTCGGGCTACGCTGACGGCGCGAGGAAATCGATGTCCGCATTCGATGATGCGGTGGACGGCGATCATAGCCATTACCTAGAGCCCGTCGCTGAATCGCCTCTCCTTCTGGACTATGTACTCGACGTGACGAGGGCGGCGAGTAGCGCGAAACGCTATGAGGTTCATCCTCGTCGTCGGAAGTCGTCCGGCTGCTTCCTCGGCTTGGCGTAATGGGAGACTGGGCTTGCCCCGGTGGGCTATATTTGTGGATACGGCTCTTTGACCGTCGCTGTTCGCCATCTGATATTTCTCCGTCATGCTTGCGGCGTGATGCCATGGATTGACGACTATCATTCCGCGGCGGACTACGGCTGTAGCAACGAAGCAGCCGTTGTTTGGACTCTGGTTCTGGGCTTCGCCCTCGACGTGACAGCGTTGGATATGTGGTTTCGTGTAGCGGCGAGCTGCGGCTACTAGGACGATGGCGAGAGCGTCGACGACCGCCGTCCTGAGATTCGAGACTTTGCCTGCGGCCTAAAGATTTGCGAGTCTAACTTCAATCATTATGATGCCCCGAGTATTGGAAAGCGGCAGCTTTAAGTGCCACCGACGCCGAGCTTACCAAGGCCTGTCCGAGGCGTCCAGGCGAATGCGTCAATGTTTCTTCGAGGTCCTCGTATTCGCGCTCCTTCGCATGCTGCGCCTCCCTTTCGGCAAGTATCGCAGAGGCAATACCTTTTCTATGTCGAGGTTAGCGGGTTCACGGCAGAAGCCGTCATCACTTACTTCGTGGCCGGAGGCTGTAGAGCCCCTGTGAGCTCGGGAACGAGCTTGGGATTGCGCAACTGCTGTGAGCGAGAGGGACGAGAAACATAAGGCCGATCTTGTGCGGATGCCTTGCACTGGTATGAATAGTGGCGTGGCCAAGCAGTTAGCTGCCTGCTGAGGCGGGTGGAGGTGAGGAATAGCTCATCTTTCTTCAGACACTTCTGACACTTGACGTTTGACGGAGCGGATTGAAGTGGCCCTCGAGGGGCTTTAAAAGCGCACATGAGCGCGAGCGAGGACCACGAGATCTGCGTTCTGATATGCCTTTTACAGATGGGATGAAGCCATGCGGAATTACCTAGTAGGAGTTGAAAGTTGATCTCGAGGTAGATACCCAGCCGAATTGAGCTCGGAGCTTACTAACCGTCATCGTCGCACCAGCGGCTATCACGTGATGCATGGTCAAGCAAATTGCCACACGCGGCGATTCCACCGCGATGTCTCTAGCTGCAGCTCAGCCAAGCCAGGCACAAGCATCGTCCCGAGTCTGGTCTGGTTCTGGTCCACGTCTTTCGTACATACATACGTCCGCTCGCAAACCGACAGGGCGACAACCAGCCCCGGCCTGCCATCGCCTAGGCCATCATCATCGCCTACATAAGCATTTGCTCGAGTCCACCATTGGACCGCTGACATAAGCGACACACAAATCCGCATTTTCTGGCGCCGCTACAGGCCAGGACCGACGCTAGGCCAGTATTTCCATTCGCCGGCCCAAAACCCTTCTGCCGTGACTCTCTGGCTGCAGTCGACGTCCGCCGCCCCCCCCCTTTTTCCGATGGCATCGGCCTGAAGCACTCTGCCAACACTCGAGTCAGCCGCGGCAATCGCAGCGTTGCACATCGAGAGGGACAGAGAGGGAGAGAGAGAGAGGAAGAGAGAGAGAAAGGACAAGAGAGCGATTAATTGTGCGCTACTTCTCGTACGTCTTTCCATCCCCCCCATCTTCTCCCTTTCACCGTATCAGGATTCAGGCTGAATGTTAGCCCCCGTCGCATCAGATCCATCACATCTCTTTCGATTTCATCGCCGTCGTTGCATGCGTCCGCGTCTGCTTTTGCATCCGGGTTCGCGGCCTCTCTCTTCCGATACGCGCGACTACCGCTCGGGAGCCGCAAGACGCCGTTCGGAGTCCTCCCTGTTCTACGCAAAACCTGTCGTCGGAAATTATGTCCTGCCCGCAACGACGATGAACACCAGTTCCCTACCTTCGACTTGCTGGCTCCCTGCGATCCATTTTGACTTCTGAGTTGGATCCCACACCGTCTCTTCCTCTCGTCTAGGCCCGTTCCTTATTCTGTTTCCCTGCGGCTGCTTTGTCTTCGAGTCTTGTTCAGGATTGGATATTTCTCTCGCAGCCTCTCCTCCCCCATCATGGCGTCTGCTCAGGTGTCTTCAGACCTACCTCGGCCGTCGTTTGCAAAGGTATGCGCTGATGGGAACCCCGAATCTTCATTACTCAGTCATGCTGACACTAAATTAAACCTTTAGGTGACCGCCGCTGTTGCCAACGACGATCCGTCGAGCCCCTCTTCCGTCCACGATCAGGCTGTGACCGCTAAGTATCCACGCACCGCCGTACCCATCATCGTCAGCGGTGCGTCGACGACCGCTGTTCCGCCGCGGAACGCCTCGCCTGCTCAATTACGAAATGACGGAACGGCAAGGCCAAACGCAGTCGCCGCGGACAAGGTTACATCTTCGCTCCACGATCTCAAACTCGGCCCCAGGGTTCTTCACTTTGACGCGACTGGTACAGCGCGCGCGGCGGTGAGCAGGGAAAGTGTATCTGACGAATCACAGAAGTGTGACTCGAGCTCCGAACTGGGGACCAAGCCCCCTAGCTTGGATGGCAAAAGCATTACCTCTGGGACTACCTTTGCCCTCGACGAAAAAGAGTCCCTTCGACCCGATGATAGTGCTAGCGTTAAGGCGGCGGCCGAGGATGACGATACCTTTTCGATTCGGGGGTCTCTCATCACTGGGTCGCGGATGAGCTCCGAGGTCGCAGCCAGAGGTCGCAGCATTCAGCTTGGAGACATCCCGGAACGCAGGTCGGCGGAGCGGCCCCTCGGCACCCCGGGAAACGGCATCCCGACCCCTCAGAGTTCGGCGTCCGAGCGACCGCCAGCCGTTAATCCGGTGATGCCACTGAGCGCTGACACGTCGTCTGATGCCCTCAATGTCATTTATCGGCAGGCACCCGACGACAAGTTGCTTGACGCTCTCACAAGCCCGCGAGACAGGTATTTCCTTCTGCGGCTGGAAAAGGATGTCATCGACTTCGTCCAAGATTCCAAGTCAGTCCCTCCAAACTTCCCTCCTTCACTTGGCTTCGGCCCCCTAACTGACGTCTCTTAGGGAACCCTACATGGACCTGCCCCCTTCCAACTCGTTTTGCAGGATGTTGACGCACAAATTAGCCGACTACTATCACATGACGCATTCTTACGAGCCGCACATAGGTTCTGTTCGAATATTTCGAACCCCATTCTGTCGGGTGCCGCCGTCGCTTGCGACCATGGGACCCCAATCGAGTGCCTCAACGGCGAGCACACCGCCCCCTGCTCTTCTCCCCAAGAAGATCATGCGTCGAGGGCAAGATGGCGAGAGCGGGCTTGTGAGCGCCGGCGCTTCGAAGCCCACATCAGAATCGGGTAGCGACAACAAGGATGGCAAGGACAAGCAGCCAGTCTCAAAGGAAAAGCGAGTACCCGGGTTCCGGAGTCATAATTACATGTCGACTAATACGTTGATACCAGGCTTTCGAGGGAAGAGCGGGAGGAGATGTACAAACTGGCTCGCGAACGCATCTTTGGCAGCTCCGAAGATAGCGTCCAGGGTATGGTCCGGACCCTCGCTGGATCGCGGTTTGCAAACTGACGCAGCAGCTACAGAGAACGAAGGTGAGAACGGCATGTCTCGCGCGAGCTCCGTGTCTGCTACCAACAAGGCGGGCGTCGGTAAACGGGGTAAGACGGGCAAGCAACGACGGGATGATTCGGACAGCTTCGATTCCAGATATCAGTACACTCCGTTCTGGGCTCCCCAGCAGCAGACGTGGGTGGCGCAGCCACATGGGCAGCTCATGGCTCCGCCCCCCGGCCAGTTCAATGGCCAGCCCATGCCCGCGTATCCGCCACAGGCGGCAGCGTCCGCGTACGCCCAGCAACCCCCAGCCCCTTACGCCGGGGTGCCCAGCATGGCGCCGAACCCGGCCTATCCGGCTTACGGGATTCCTCAGGTGAGAAAACAATGCAACGTCGGGCGCTCGTGTTTCTATGTGACTGACGGTGAGACGGTGAGTAGGTCCCGCCCCAACACGCTCCCGCGCGCTATCAGCCCGGGGGCAGTCCGATGACGGCGTACGGCTCCCCCGTGCCTCCGCCTCCCGCCATGCCGCAGGGCTGGCAGCCGAGCTTCGGCGCCCCAGCCTATCCCCCGAGAGGAGGACCTGCACCCCCGGTGGCATCGCAGGGACAGGTAGGCCTTCCCTACGCCTATGGGCAGCTGCCTGCGAATCCCCATCCCAACGATCCGAAGAGCCAGCACCCCATTCCGGGCAGCTATAATAGGAACCACGCCTTCAACCCCAAGACGCAGTCTTTTGTCCCTGGCGGAAATGGCATCCACTCAGTCCAGCCGCCCCAGCCACCGTTCACGGCCCCCGGGTCGCACCACGGCAGCCCGCAGATCGCAACGCCCCATCTCGCTTACGGCGGCTATCAGACGGGCGTGCCTCCGCCTTACGCGGGAGGCTACGGTATGGTCAGGCAAGAATCGAACACGTCGATGTCTCCGTATCACGGTCCTCCACAGCATGTGCCACCGATGCCTAGCATGCCGCCGCCGATGACATGCATGCCTCCTCCTCCTCCTCCGCCGCCGCCGCCGCCGATGCAGCCTATGCAACAGATGCAACCGATGCAACCGATGCCGCAGAACCCTCCGACGCAGGTGACGAACCGGTCGGCGGCCCCCAAGGGGCCTAGTCAGATGTATATGCACCTACCTACATACGGCAACCCGGCGACGCTACCGCAGAAGCCGGCTACCGGTATTTAATCGAGCATCATCAGATTCTCGGTGTTCAGGGCGAAGAGCCCACATGGACGGCGCTTTACGGGCATGATGAGCATTTTGGCGTTACTGGTGAATAGGATGAATGTTATCAACGTTTCATGGAGGTTCTCTCCTCTACATCCCTCATCTTGTAGACAAGACAAGGCACGGCGGGGAAGAGATAGAGAGGTGCTTGTATCCCATATATTCGGGAGCCTTTCTCTTCTCGACTTTTGCCCCGCCAGCCCTGCCAACGAAAACGCCGTACTGAACATGGTGCGCCAGGCTGTCCGATTGCCCACGTTGCGTAGCCCTTGGCCTCCACGACGAACAACGAGACCCTTTCGCCTGCAATGAATCGCAAACCGACGACTCTTCTACTCGACGGGTTCCCGGGGCTCTCTGGGCTGACCTCCGCCCCGGCCTCCGCCTCGGCCGCCTCGCTTGCCGCCTCGCTGGTTCCCACCCCGCTCACCCTCGTTCTTGCCGTCGGCATCCTTATCGACGCTCGTCAGGTTGGCGACAGCCAGCCTCTGAGACAGGTCGATTTGGGTGCGGATGGTATTGGCGAGGTAACTGACCATGAGAACGTCCTGAATGTGGTTATTGAAGTCGTGCTCGATCTGCGAGTCGTCGACCTTGGGCGCGAGCGATAAAGCGCTCATAAGGTACTGTCCCAGGGCATTGTTGGGCTCCTCTTCCTCATCGAGGACGCCGTTAACCCATTCACTGACGCGGTCGAGAAGATTCAACGTCTGCTCCATGGAGCGGCCCAGGCCCTCAACGTCGGAGACGAGAGGAGCGGTACGAGATTCGACGTCCTGTGTACTGGCAAGAGCCTCAAGAGCGCTCTTGTCGGCGTCGCTGTATAGCATTTTATGGGGAACCTGGATGAAGAGGCAGCTTTCGGCGGCCCTCTCGGCGTTGACGGCGACGGGGGCGCTGATGTAGCATCTCGTCTCGATTTCCTCGCCGGGATCGGTTGATATGGTCAGGTGAATGGCGGGATGAGGGAACGTGCCCGTTTCGGGCTGGGCAAAGAAGTTTTGAATCAAGGCGCTGAAGCTGTTAAGCTCGTGCGAAGTGGTGTACCAGCCGAGGAGGGATTCGCGCGGCGAAGCCTTGAGCGTCAAGGCGAGCATAGTCTTCTGATAATCGACGTCGACCTCTACTTGGTCTTCTTCTTCGGTGTGGGGGATGGCGAAACAGGATCGGACTTCGACTTCGGTGCCGTCCTCTGAACGGGTGCCGACGAGTGCGCCGATGACGCGCGTGGATTGGGCGTTTTCCCGTACATCTCTCCGTACGGCGTGATCTAGTATAGAAAGGACGGCCTTTTAGGATTCAAGGTTTTTTCCCGAGGGAGTCAGCGGGCGAACGAAGCTTCTTTTCTTTCTTTCCCTATTTACCTGAGGCTGGATGTTGACGCTGAGCGGGGCGATATTCGTCTGCAGCCCAACATTGCTGTGAGACAGCGGGCGCGCAAGGTGTATAAAGCGCTCGGTAGCAGCAGCCATGCTGGGCAGGAAGATGGGAGACACTCGTTGGCGGGTGCAGCGAGGGGAAGCCTGAGGAGGCGTGTGAAAGACGGTCGTCGTTTTGCTTGAATTTTGCGATTTGCCAGGTTTAGGCTGTGCGCGGATGAGATAAGTCGCGATAAGAGGTGTGGCGTTAGCAAGCGGCTGCTAGTGCTTGCCCCGCCGTGGCTGGAGACGTGGCTGAAGCCTTACTTTTTCTCCCCTTCTGGTCGGATCGACTATACACGGTAGTATCGTCAACATCGCTTCTTCTCCTCAGACTGATGAATCTGCGGGCAAGAGGCGGCAAGCCTCGTGGGCGCAGCTCTCGTGGAAGGGGTAGAACCCGGGGATCGAGTCGCTTCGGTCCCACACGGCAATTCCATGGCGACCGGCTGGCAGATAAGGAGGTGTATGTTGAGAAACCGTCATCGGCTTGTCATGATGTTGACATTTCTTGCTAGGCCTGATGAGCCGCACGCGGAGAGCGGCTCTGAAGATGCAAGAGACGATGAAGTGGCGTCATCAGCTTCGGATGATGACGGCGAGATACAACTTTCACACCCTTACCAAGCCCTTCTACGGAGCTTTAACGACGCCGCTGCTCCCGAGGCAAAGAGGCGAAAACTGGAGCATGATAATCCTGAAGAAAATCTTGCAGAATCCTCGCCTCCGCGAGAGAAAGAGACATCAACTGGCGAAACAGATGATGTTGATCGGGTTGAAGAGGAGGAGGAGGAGGAGGACGAGACCGAGAACGAGACCCAGGACGAGGAGAAAGAGGAGAGAGGTGATCAGCCCTACGATGTCTCTGAGGCTGAGAACGAAGACGACTCTCTAGATCCCTTTGAAGTTCACTTTGCTCACCCGGATGAGACCAGCGTGAGGATGGCTATCGCAGACGTCGTTGAAGGGAAATGGGCCACGAAGCGAGCCTTCATTCACCCGTTTAGGGCTACGCTGATGTCTCCAGGATCCGAGGCAACCTTTAGTGCTCCACCGCCGGTTGCACACATCGATGGTCTCAAGCTCAAGAAAAAGCTCAAGCCGGTCGCTGCCAAACAACTAGGCAAGCTAGATGAGAGTCAACGTGTACTCGCACCCCTGTTGTTTGACTACCGAGATGTGTTGCATTGTCATCGTACGGTGGCCAATTCAGATGGCCTTAGACGTCTGGTCTGCCTTCACGCGCTGAATCATCTGTTCAAGTAAGTATCCTTGGTGCTTGGTGATCTCGGAAGGAGAAAGAGAAAGGTCCTAACTATCTCGTAGAACCCGAGATCGCGTTATCAAAAACAGTTCCAGGTTAGCGAAGGAGGGCGAGGACACGGAGCTTGAGCTTCGAGATCAGGGCTTCACCCGCCCCAAGGTCCTGTTCCTCCTTCCAACCAGGAACTCCTGCGCTCGGATGATGCATGCCATCCAAGCCTTGTGCGAGGCAGAGCAATTGGAGAACCGCAAAAGATTCGAGGCCTCTTACGTGGACATGAGCTCGAACTTCAGAGACGACCGGCCGGCCGACTTTGTGGACTTATTCGAGGGCAACGACGACGACATGTTCCGCATCGGGGTCAAGTTCACGCGCAAAACCATGAAGTACTTTTCCCCGTTTTACGGCTCGGACATACTGCTAGCTAGTCCGCTGGGCCTGCGGATGGCGATGGGCTCTGAGGACGACAAGAAGAAACCAGACTCGGACTTTCTAAGCTCGATCGAGATTGTCATCGTCGATCAGGCCGACGCCCTCTTGATGCAGAACTGGGAGCACATGGAGCACATCTTTGAGCACCTCAACCGGCAGCCGGCGGACGCTCACGGTTGCGACTTTAGCCGGCTGAGGAGCTGGTATCTCGACGACCAGGCCAAGTTTTATCGGCAGACGGTGGTGCTGTCAGCCTTTAACACGCCCGAGTTGTCCGAGCTCCTGCGGCAACACTGCCACAACTGGGCCGGCAAGGCGCGGCTCCAGCCCGAGTACAGCGGCGTGATGCAGCAGCTGGGCATCAAGGCGAAGCAGACGTTTTCGCGCTTCCAGCCGGCATCGGTAGAGCAGGAGCCCGACGCGCGTTTCGAGTACTTTGTGTCAGCCGTGGTGCCGAGGCTGGTCAAGCTGGCCAAGTACTCGAGCGGCACGCTGCTTTTCGTGCCGTCGTATCTCGACTTCGTCCGGGTGCGCAACTACTTTGCCAACTCTTCCGCCGTCAGTAGCGTCACCTTTGGCGCCATCTCCGAGTACAGTGAGGTGCCGGACGCGTCGCGCGCGTGCTCGCACTTTGCCTCGGGCCGGCACCGTCTTCTCCTGTACACGGAACGGGCTCATCACTTTCGACGGTACCGCATCAGGGGCGTGCAAGGGGTCGTGTTCTACGGCCTGCCGGACAACCCCGTCTTCTACCGCGAGGTAGCGGGCGAGTTCCTCAGCCGAAGCCAGCAGGAATTGGGTGTCGAGGTCACGGTGAGGGTCATGTATTCGCGCTTCGACGCGATGAAGCTGGAGAGGGTGGTCGGTTCTTCGAGGGTGGCTAAGATGCTACAAGAGCGCGGCGATACGTTTGACTTTTACTGAGTCGAGTCACGGTGGCCGACTCTTGGTCCTCGGCCGTAGCAGCTTGAAGCGCCGACGAACACCCGTCGCTTTTGTCATATACCGCATGTGCAGAGAAGTGTATTACAACGGCGTCATGGTGACGTCTTACTGCCGCCAAACCAGCTTGCCGCCTTCTTGATCGTCTCGGGCACGATACTAGGTCCCATCTTCTTGGCCGCGGCGCTCTCCTGCTCAGCCAAGGCGACGGCATCTGGGCTTTCCGGAGTGCCATGTTCGTCGGCGTCATCTGGTTTAAGCTTGACGTCTTCGCCGTCTTGCACTTGATCCTCGTCGTACTCGTCGACGCCGCTCCCATCCACCCTCTCATTCTCCAGCACGATGAATCTTTCAACCATGCGCTGAAAGTCTTCCATGGAGCGAAACTGAGTTACTTTCTTCACGTTCTTCTGTGTCACCGGCGTCGACAACCTTCCAAGGATGCGGTCTCGGGCGACGGCCTTGGCTGTCATCATGAAGCGCGAATCGCGTTTGCCGTCGACGAATTCGAGGACGGCGCATTCGGCTTGGTCCCATGATTTCTTCGACTCGGTGCGAAGGACGCGGGTGTAGCCTCCTTCGCGGTCGACGTAGCGTGTGCGGATCTCGTTGAAGAGCTTTGGTATAAGGAGGATTGGTGTCTTTTAGGTGGTGTAGAGAGATGAGGCGTGTTAGTGAAGAATCCTCCCCTTCACGAAAGGGCATCGTCTCAATGCCCAGCAATTGAGAAAAAAAGAGAGTGAGGAAGAGAGAGAGAGGTCGCTCACGTAGAGCATGCCATGGGCGTCACGTCGCGCCGAATCCGTGTTCTTCTTGGCGACGGTGACGAGCTTGTCGACCATCCGCTGGGCTTCCTTTGCTTTGGCGTAGGTTGTTTGGACGTGCTCATACTGCACCAGCTGGGTGACCAGGCCGCGAAGTAGCGCCTGACGTGCTGAAGATTTGCGGCTTAGATGCCGGTATTTCACGGCGCCGCCCGCCATGGAGTGGTGAAGGAGGAGGAGGAGCTCGGAAAGTGTTGGCTGATGTTTGAGATGGATTTTCGGTTGAGGTGAAGGAGATTCTCAGCCTTGCGACGGTGCTTACTAACAGTTTTTTTTACCCTCTGTTTTTTTAGGGCGACGAGTCAGCGAGAGCCTAGCGCTGTGTAAGCTACGCTGCCTACGGACCAAACTACATACGTCAAGCTTCCAGCTCGGAGCTCTTGATGACGAAGGAGGTTTAGATAAAGCCAGTCCTTCATCCTCTTGCGCTGGAGTGTCGAAGCCACTCGCCATGGGCTTCATCACAGGCTTTGTAAGATAGCCTCCCTTCTCTGGCAAAGAAGAAGGATAATCTAACGCGTCTTTCTCGCAGACAGGCGGCGTCGCGCTAACGCTCTCGCTCGCCTACATCTCGATAGCAGAGCAACAACGGAGGAGCGAGGCACAGAGTCGCATACTACGGGCGCAGACATGGACGATACAGGGCATCATCGACTCCGAGGAAGGTGCACGACAAAGGCTGCAGCAGCAGTCGAGGCCGACGGCATCGTCGATGGAGCAGCTAGCCAAGGATCGATGGAACCTGGAGGTTGAAAGGGCCGTGAGGTGGGTGCAGACGACTGACTGGGCGGGCGTCGGACAAGGGCTGGAGAAGAGGCTGTCGTCTCTGTGGGGCGAGTACGGGTCGGAGAAGCTGGCGGAGGGCGAGGCCAAGGCCAAGGATGCCCTCGATCGAGCCAAGGCACAGGCAACGGCCAAGGTGGAGGACGGCGCGAGACGGGCGGAAGAAGAGGCGAGACGAGTAGCGGCAAAGCTTCAGGAGGAGACGAGACGAGCGGCGACGAAGGTTCAGGAGGAGACGAGTCGAGCGGCGACGAAGGCTCAGGACGAAGCAAAACGTGCCGTGGCAAAGGCCGAGGATGAGGCAAGACGGCTCAAAGCCGGGGCAGAGGACGAGGTCAAGGGCGTCTGGTCCTCGGCGCTGAATCGGGTGCGGACGGCATTGGGCTGGCCTGGAGCTGATGCGTTGGCTTCAGCGGCGGCGGCGACGGTGGATGGGAAGCTGATTGATCCGAATAGCAGCGCGGTGGAAAAGGCGTTGCGTCAGCGGTTTGAGAGGAGAGACGAGGGGATGGAGCGGGCGGCGGAGGAGGTGTTGCGAGAGCGATATCGGCCGCTGGAGGAGCGGGATAATACGGTGCTCCGGGGATTGTAGTTGTACATAAGCCATACCCATGGGATTTGACTGATTGGCAGACATGTTTAGAAGCAGCCTCCAAACTATTACATATAGACTACTGACAAGAGAATCACTGAAAACCTCCTTGAAGATTATTCGTACGGACGTAGGGGCGTAATCAAAGCCCGTCTAATCGGAGCCCGCGATGCCGCCGGCTGATGGCACGTGCCCGCCCCCTTCGCACGACCTTCGCACCCGTCATCTCTGTCCAGGCTCGGACATCTCCTAGTGGCTCGGGGATGTACCAATGTACCGTCCTAGTGGCTGATCCGCCACGCCTATTAGCAAATGACGGCTTTTGATTGGCCCGAGTCCGAAACATCGCCTCTAGTTCGCTGTTTCGAAGGGCAATTCGCCCAAAGGCGTGCTTCTTCATCCGCTTCTTCGTGCAAAGCCCGCTTCTTCACCAACCCTTCCTCCTCCATCACCTCTTCCTTCTCCTCCTCCTCCTCCTCCTCCTCCTCCTCCAGCGCCCTCTACCCCTAGTCGAACAGCATCCACCTCTAAACACTCCTTGGGAACCCCGCTCGTCCCGCCTGTTTGTTCGGCAAGCCGAAAGCTTTTATTAACCTTCGTCCTCCATCGGTTGCGGATTCGCTTCTCCCGCGCCCTCGACGGCGTCGTTGACGTCCTGCCGTCGAAAAGTGAAGAAGATATCCACGTCTTCTGGGTTTTCTACTCTACCGACACATTACCGACACGCGTGCGCGTGCACACACAAACACAAGGACACACTCGACCATGTCTTTCTCCAGTCTCGTTCAGGACCTGACGATGCGAGACGCCAACGGCGCTCCTCCCCGACGTCCCGGCCTGTCTGGGTCCAGCATCAGCGAGGAGCGGACGTCGCACATCTCGCGGGCCATGTCTTACGCAAGCACGGCTGCGACCAGCGTCAGCATCTCTGGCGACATCTCCAGTCAGCTGCACGGCGGCTATTTTCATCCTCTGGCACGGTCGTGGCAGGCCGAGCGCCAGCTGACCAAAGTGAGCGAGCAGAAGGCTCTTTTCATTCCCGTTTGACTTGGTGCTAAATGCTACAAGTCTATGCTCATCTATCCAATCTTCGTCACGGATGGCGAAGACGACTTCACCCTCGTTCCCTCCCTTCCTGGCCAGCACCAGCTTAGCGTCAGTCGTCTCGTGCCCTTCCTCGAACCTCTAGTACACAAGGGCCTGCGGTCCGTCATCCTCTTCGGCGTGCCGCTCAAGCCCGGCACAAAGGACGCGCTCGGTAGCGCGGCCGACGACCCTGACGGCCCCGTCATTCGGGCCATTCGTCAGATCCGGCTACGGTTCCCTCAAATCTTCATCTGCACCGACGTTTGCCTCTGCGAGTACACGTCTCACGGGCACTGCGGTATCCTCCGTGACGACGGCAGCCTCAATAACCAGCTCTCCGTCGATCGCATATCCGACGTGGCCGTCGCCTACGCCAAGGCCGGCGCCCATTGCGTTGCGCCCTCGGACATGAACGACGGTCGCATCCGCGCCATCAAGCTCAAGCTCATCGAGGAGGGCATCGCCCACAAGACGGTCCTCATGTCCTATTCTGCCAAGTTTTCCGGATGTCTGTACGGCCCTTTCCGCGACGCCGCCGGCTCGGCCCCTTCATTTGGCGATCGTAAATGCTACCAGCTGCCGCCTGGTGGGCGGGGCTTGGCGCGCCGGGCCATCGTGCGCGACATCGGCGAGGGTGCCGACATCATCATGGTTAAGCCGGCCAGCCAGTACCTCGACATCATCAGCGACGCCAAGGAGATCGGCAAGGACCTACCTGTGGCCGCCTACCAGGTCAGCGGCGAGTTTGCCATGATTCATGCGGGGGCCAAGGCCGGCGTCTTTGATCTCAAGACGATGGCTTTCGAGTCCACCGAGGGCATCCTGCGGGCGGGCGCCACCATCGTCGTCAGCTACTTTACGCCCCAGTTTCTCGATTGGCTGGAGCATTGAAGTGAATGTGATTGAAGAAGCAAAGACGTCATTGGTGACACGGGTCCTTGGTGACGCGTTGGCGAGCAACACCATAATGTCATCGGAGACAAGCCAAGATGGATTGGGGGGGGGGGATCGGAGACATTGATGTTTGGCGTCATGAAAGACAGACACACACATTTCCACTCTGGCTTTTGAAGAAGTGTAGCGGGACGAGCGAGGAGGCTGACCGGCTGAACAGGAACCCTTGCAAGGAGGACAAGGGGAGCATAGCTGGGGGAGGAGTCTTGTCGAGCGGCTTGATGACTGACTTTCCCAGGACAGAGGGAAGGGATTGGGCGTGACGTCACGGGCAAACTCCAATTGGCAAAGGGCCAAGATGTGTCGGTCGGTTTGACTCGGACCGACAAATGCCAGCCTTGCTCTGCTTCAGGAGTAATAACGAGACCTTGCATGAGTGTGTATGAGAGTGTGCATGCATCCATGTGTGCGAGTGCAGCTGTAGGACATGACGGATATCGTTAGCGGTTCCGTGAAGCTTAATCCTGCTTGTCTGGCGGAGTTGAGCCGCCTTGAATGGGTACAAACAACCGACAAGGGTAGAGACATGCGGGCATCCATAGGGGAAATTTGCCCTGGGATGTCGGAGCCCCAGGGCCGTCCACCCATATACATGCACACGTACATACATACATGATGCAAGGTGTAGGGCCCGGGGACCCGGAAGCTGGGAGAAGAAGAGGGTGAGAGAGAGAAAGAAGGGGAGGGAGGGAGGAGAGGAGGTAGGGGTCACATCTGGCTGCAAGGAAGGGCCATGGGTAGGGTATGATGATATCGAATAGTCTATATTGGATTTGATATTTGCATCGTATGTACGGATTACATGGCATGACTTGACATGACAGGTCAGTCGGGGAGAGAGGTGCCTGCATGTACGGATGTGTGTGTTTGCAATATGATTTCCATTGCTGGGTGTTGAACCTGAAAGTCGGGAATCGAATTACAACTTGACGTACATATTACCATTAGATACTACGGATACTAGGTAGGTACCTACATGCAAGCACATGTAACTCCCTGTCGTATGTATGTACATATGTAGATGGCAGCAGCCGGAAGCGGAGTGACGGGTGTTGAGAAGCGTCGAGTGATGTTGGGGGAAAGATGGAGACACCCCCTTTTTGAGACGAGGGGCCTGAAAGGATACCCACCTACCTCTAAGTAGGTAGATATCCAGGCGCTGACTGCAAGAGCCACGTTGAGCCGTGTGCGCGTAAATACAAGTATAATGTCATCCTGAATTATACATGTACGTTTGTGATTGTGTTCGTGTATATACATACATTTGTAGGTATGTCGGCACAGATAGGCAATATTCTACGAGTACATATGTGATGTTGTCAAGAAGAAGACGGAAGAGAACGTCAAAGGACTTGAAGACGGAATGCATCACCGGGCGGATCTTCCGCATTCCGGAGGAGGGTGGGTTGAGGCAACAGCCACAAACGAAACACCTGTATGTATGTATGTAGGCATGTACATCCATCCATACATAGATGCTGAAAAAGAAAAAAAGGAAAAAAAAAGAGAAGAAGCAATAAGAAGACGAAGAAAGAAAGAAAGAAAGAAAGAAAGAGAGAGACAGAGTAGAAAACGATTATTAACCCAGTCAAAGTATGTACATATGTATATATTTACCAAGAAGGGGACAAGAGGGGACAATTAGGGGGGGGGGGAAGGGGGGGAGGGGTTTGGAATGGCGGCCGACGGGCCGGGAACGGGTGGCGTCTTTTCCTTTCTTTAGTGGGGGAACAAGAAGCGTCGTCGTTCGTTCCTTCGTTCGTTCATCGTGGTTGTAGTTGTCGTCGTCGTCGTCGTCGTCGTCGTCGTCGGTGGTGGTGGTGGTCTTTTTTTAGTGCGACGTATATATGTAGGTATGTCGTCGAAGGGGGGGGCGGGCGCGCGGGTAGAAGATCCGATATCCTCTTTTCGTTTCTTTTCATTCTCAGTCTTTGCCCTCTTTTGCTTTTTTTTTTCCGTGTACATACAGATGTACGTCCGTAAATGCCATCGTTTTCTCTTTAGCATCGATGTGACATGTCTGACTCGGGATAGAGGGCCTGCATTAGTTTGAGACAGAGAGGCTTGGCCTTTTTGGATAACGTTGAAGAGAGAGAGGACTTTTGGACGACGTTGAAGAGAGAGAGAGAGAGATTCTTGCTTCTTTTTTGATTTTGTTATTCGCTTGGGGTTTTATAAGTAGGTGGATTTTCACGTAGGTTTTGATATCTTGTTATTTGGGTGAAGCGAGGTGGTTGAATAGAGAGGTAGCATTATATCCTGTTTGTATGTACGTATGTATGTGCATGCCAATTTCCGGGAGAGTGAGTGATTGGTAGAGCCACGGCCTTGGGCTTCAATCGAGAGTTGGCTGGTTGGTATCTGAGGTAACTCGGCACATGCCGACGTCTACCTACCAGGGGTGTCTGAGAAAGGGAAAGAAAAAAAAAGGTGAGTTCGGATTCTCCGTGCCTTGGGAGATTATACATACATGTGTATGTACATTGTAATAAGGCAGTAAGGTGAGAGGAGGATTTCAAGGGGGGGGGTTGGGTTAGGGGGACGGGGAAGAGGCGGACAAGGGGTGAGGGAGGGGGCGTGTAGAAGAAGAGCCGAGCCTTATGATATGTACGCAAGCGTGTCTCTCCCTTACACAGGCACATTCTCTCTTTCTCTCTCTCACTCTCTCCCTCTCTCTCACTCGCTCACTCTGCAGGGTGCCGAGTTCGATGTGCTGTCACTTGTGCCACCATGGTAAAGATGCGAGTGTACTATGTATGTATGTATGTATGTACAGTGCTGTACGCGGGCATTACATGGATGGGTAGATGAGCAACGAAGAGATGATGACAACGATGTGATCATCTTCTTTCACATCCACATGTCAATGTTATAGGCGAAACAGATGCAGGTATCTGGGTAGGTACTACCTCTACACCCGCCGTGTGATATCGCCTCAAGCTCCTCACAACAATCACTGGCTCCTTTTACCTCCCCTTCCCTCCCTCCCCGGCAGCCCGAGCGAGGGGGCCCACGCTTTCGACCGCAACCCCTGCCCGTGTGTAATTTTTTCAATTCTTTGAATTTCAATCATTGATTATTTGGTAATTTATCTTTCGTTTCCTGGGTTTCTTTCTGGAGATGGAGGGTGGACAGGGGGAGGGCAAAGGGGAGGGGAACGCCCGGACGGACACAACTTCTTCTCGCAGGGGTGTTTTTTTCTCTCTCTCTCTCTTAACCTTGAGCGACCTCACCGCTCGACTCTTTCTCAATGGCCGCCCCCCCCCCCGGCGTTAATGCGTAGTATCTACCTAATAGGTAGAGAGCAGGTAGACAGCAGGTAAATTCGAGCCATAAACAACATCCCCCCCCCCCCCCCCCCCCCCCCCCCCCCCCCCCCCCCCCCCCCCCCCCCCCCCCCCCCCCCCCCCCACCCCCCCCCCCCCCCCCGGGGTTTTTTGGTTGTGTTTTTTTATTAGGGAGGGGGGAGGGGGAGAGAGGGGAAAGTGGGGCCACAAACACACCCCCCCCCCCCCCCCCCCCCCCCCCCCTCTCTCCTTCCCCATATCCGCAAGCAGCCAAGGCAAACTACGACCGACCCTCTTGCCTCTCTTGTACGTATAGTAGGTAAATTTGGATGGTTGTATGGGTCGTACCTACCTTCTATGTGGTAGGTACCTACTCTCATTTCTACCTACCTCTAGTATGAGTGTGTAGGTGGGTTCTGGGATTGCACCTCGTTCGCACCTTCCATCTCGAAACCCACTTCTTTTTACCTCTTCCTTCCTTTTGATTCTCGCCGGGATGCGCCCGCCACAACGCACTTGAGCCTCCTCCATATCCACCCTCTGTCGGCCCTTTGTCGATTTTTTCCCACTTCATACTTACCTCTTTGCCTCTTCGCCTCTTCGCATCTCCACCTCTTCGCCTCTTCCTCCTCCTCGCCTCTTCCTCCTCCTTCTCCTCCTCTTACGACCCCTTCATGATACATTAACCTCCATCCTCCTTCATGACGCCGACCCTCTTCTTCTGTTCTTTCTCCCCTGTGGCACTCTCTCTTTAGTCCCTTCCCCCCTCAAGCATTGCGGAGGGTTACAGTGCAACCGATACCCCCCCCCTCCGCTCCCTCTCTCTTCATCTCGGGGCACGATCTTTCTTCTCAAAGGTCAAAGCCCATCAAGGCTCTCACCCCTCTTTCCCGTTAATTTCCTTCATTTACTTTCCCCAACTGTCCCCATCTGTCTCTCTCTCTCTCTTCCCCTCCCTCTTCCTCTCTCTCTCCCTCTTCCTCTCTCTCTTCTCCCCTCTCTCTATACCTCTCTCCCTCTCTCTATACCTCTGCCTCTTCCCCCCCTCTCTCTTCCTCTCTTATTCTCTCGTTCAAGTCTCACCCCCCTCTCAATGGCCACTCACGCTCCCTGCCTCGACGAAAAAATGAGCCTCGTCGCCCCCTCGGACACGGACAGCGACGCCGATACCGAGCACGACGCCGCCGCTCCCTTTCTCACCAAGCTGGATCCTCCCATCAAGCCCCGGGTCTCTCGCCTGGCCACCGTCGCCGCCTTCTTCTCCTCGACGCACTGGCGCCTCCTGATGCTACGCCTCATCAACTTCCTCCTACCCAGCTTTCTGCAGCGTCATCATCACCGCGAGCAGGCTTTCTCTGCCCGCATTTCTCCCACCGCTTACCTCGATGGCATGCGCGGCTTGGCTGCCCTCTTCGTCTACTTTTGCCACTACACCTACCAGGCCTTCTTCATCGCCAGGGGCTGGGGCTTTGCCGGAGACAATTATGACATCCTCAAGATCCCCTTCCTCCGTCTTTGGTACTCGGGTCCCCAGGCTGTCTGCGTCTTCTTCGTCATCTCCGGCTACGCCTTGTCCTATCGCCCCGTCAAGTTGATCCGCACTCGCGCCCTGTCCGACTTCTCCACTACCATGAGCTCCCTGGTTTTTCGACGAGGCCTGCGCCTGTACCTGCCTACGGCCATCTCAACCTTGCTGATCGTCTTCCTCCTTCGCCTGGGTGCCTACGACTGGACCCGCGAATTCGCCAACGACAGGACCTATATGCACAACGTAGTCGAGCCCCACCCGTTCGCCATGGACAGCACCTACGACCAGTTGAGGGACTGGGTTGCCCAGATGTACCGATTCATTCATGTCTTTTCCTGGGACATGGGAGCGGGAAGACTCCGTGAGATCCCCCCCTTTCTTCCCCCCTCGCCCCCCTCCTGTGCCTCTACTTTATTTGATTTTTTCCCTCAACCACTAACCTCGTCTGAACGAAAAAAGCATACGACGTTCACATGTGGACTATTCCCGTCGAGTTCCGCTGTTCGCTTTTCCTCTTTCTTGTCATCATCGGCACTGCTCGGCTGCAGACTAGGTTTCGGCTGCTGACCGTCGCCGGCGTCATGTGGTTCAGCTACCTCCACTCCAAGTGGGAGGTGATTCTCTTCCTTTGCGGTATGCTGCTTGCCGAATGGGATCACATCCGCGGCGCGCACGTCTGTCCCCCCGCCCTGCCTCAGGATGAAAAGGCGGCGGCAGCACCTGCGCGGCCCCTATGGAGGAAGATTTTCTGGACCGTGGTCAGCATAGTCGGCCTCTACCTCATGTGCCAGCCCGACGAAGGCGGAAGCGATACGCCCGGCTGGCGCATGCTCACTTCCATGATCCCGACTTGGTGGGAGGCCGAGCAGTACCGCTTCTGGCAGTCGATCGGCGCCGTCGTCTTCATCGCCGCCGTCGGCCACTCGAGCGGCTGGCAAAGCTTCTTCAACCACCCGGCCATCCAGTACCTTGGCAAGATCTCGTATGCCCTCTATCTCATGCATGGGCCGGCCATGCACACGGTGGGTTACCACTTTGAGAAGTGGGCGTACAGTCTGACGGGGGTCGACGGCTACTGGTACAACGCAGGCTTCGTCCTTGGCGCTTGCTTCTGTGTGCCGACGGTCATCTGGTGGGCTGACGTCTTTTGGAGGGTCGTCGACATACCGACGGTCCGGTTTGCCAAGTGGGTCGAGGGGAAGTGCATCGTCAGGGCCTGACGGACGAAGGCAACGGGGGGGGAAGGAGAATGGAGGAAAGGGGGTGGAGAAATGATGCCTCGAGGGCCTAAAGCAAGCCCGCCTAATGAGTCAGGAAAGAGAGGCCCGACGAAGCCGCAACGAGGTCGCATAATGGGCCTTTTTTTTTTGTTCAAGGCGCTGCGTCAGGGAATCATGGGTCAGACATTGCACAAGACATAGAGGACGCGCGAGCACAGCACATGCCAGCATGACAAGGGGGTGGGAGGGTGCCTCGGGTGGCGTTGGTAGGGTAGTTTGCTATTGATAGTGTTGCGGTGTGGGATGAATACCCAAGAGGACGAGGCTCGCTCGGCTGATAGGAGAGAAAAAAAAAAGATTGATTGCACGAGTTGTTGTGAAGGTGATGAGTTTTTGTGTTGTTGTTGTTTGCTGGTGACGGTCAGTGCATGGCATGGCATGGCATGGCATGGCATGGCATGGGAGCAACACATGAGATGCACTGGCATCGTGACGAGGCGACAGGATAAGCGGCGTCGGTGAGGCTGGAAGCGGGCCAGTGCGACGGCGGCGGAGGAGGGTTGCAGAGAAGAAGAAGCTACCTACCATTGCCTACCTACCTAGGTAAGAGGTAGTAGAAAGTGACGACGAATGGGGGCACGGTTGACGAGGCGGGTTGACGAGGCGGGTTGACGAGGCGGGGTTTCGACGAGGAAGAGGAGGACGAAGAGACGAGAGGAGAGGACAAAGGAAGGAGGGGAAGCCGAGCCGCGGCGACAAGAGGTGGAGGGGGCCGGGGTTAGGGGCCACGGCTGCGGGCCGGACCGGGGAGGAGACGGAGTGGGGCCGTGCGGGTCCGGACTCTCTTCCTCCCTTTTATTTTTCTTTTTTTTTCCCCCTCTTCTTTCTATTTATCTTATACGGAATATATAAAAAGTTTATACTCGATTATATTCTTTGAAATATGCTCTTTATAGATAGTATAATGCATATACTCTTAATTTATTCTCTGAAAGCCTAAAGGTAATGATGACGACAATGACGATAGTGATGGTGATGGGTTACCGTGACGGTGCTGATGGTACAGCGGGCGTAGCACGAACTACGAATACATCATCACGATGACAAAGATGATGTTGAGGGGAGAAATAGCGACGTTTCGATGCTTATGCTGTAGGGTACTCAGATCTATTGGCGTTCTCTTTTTCTTGTTTTCCCCCGCCACTCAGTTGGGTGTCTCGGCTGGGGGAGCTCATCCACGACCTACCTCTTCTCACCCACCGTGCAGCGTAGCCGGTGGTGCTGGAGCGAGACTTGATGAGCTACGACTGCGCACGTGGGAATGGATGGTGGTTTGGATGGCTCAGACTCCGGCTACGCACGTGACTTAGGCCAGCTTTTCTGGATTGAAACTGTCTTCATTCTTGAATCTGTTTTTTTTTGCGATTCTGGGACGGTCTTGCTCCTCTTTTTTTTTTTTCAGCGGGAGGAGAATGGATTTGATGGATGAGATAAAAATTTTTTCGAAAGTTGATTTCACTATCGACTTCACTTGGGATGGGATTTGATGACTTGTAGTCCTTTCTTTATGAGGTTGAAAAAGAAAACGTGGATCCCCCCCGGGCTTTGCGGAGAGAAAGGAGAGGGAGAAGAAGAAAAAAACGCGGGGGTGGGGAAGAAATTCGAGTGTTAGAATATGGGGATAAAAAAGATGGGGGAGAAGAAGAAGAAGGAGAAGAAGAGAATAGCAAAAGCTCAAAGTGGCTCAATTCCAACGGCGGGTTTCCTATGTCTCGACGTCGGGAAGAATTCCAGAGGGCGAGACAATGGCCGGTCGGGACATCGCAGCGGTAGGCTGAGAGGAGGGGATGTGGCGGGGGGGGGGGGGGGGGGAAGGGGGGGGGGGAGGGGGGGGGAGGAAGAGGGGGGGGGGGGGGGGTTGGGGGGGGGGGAAAAAGGCCCTTTTTTTCTTTCTTTTTTTCCCCTTTT